>OZ022586.1:13468654-13553143 GCA_963669155.1 Arbacia lixula | reverse complement strand
TCAAAATGCATATATGAAACTAAAAAAATCATATCACAGACTAGTGAGTTTTCTCTGTGGTTTCCAGGAACACATTCTCTCGAGCTTGGTAAATCACCTCTTGGACTGGCTGATGTGGAAGAGCTTGGATGATCAGATTTACAGCTTTCAAGTTCACAAGATGAGCTGTCACGCGCTGACATGATTGGGCTTGAAACTGAGGAAGAAATCATCACAACACATCAAAGTCACCCATTAAATTTCCTCTTTTGTATGATGCAGCGGTTGGTTGGTCATGGTTTGATACGGTGAATACAGTCGAGCCTGAGATCAACTGCAAAGTAGTGATTGCAATCGATAGAGTCATTGTTTGCAATCAATATGTATATGCATGCATGGGCATGGAGCTGATTGTATTTGATTATAATTGATTGCAGTCAGTGATTTAATTCACTTTGCAGTAGATTTCAGGCTGTACTTACATCCAAACTGTCTATTAAAATCAGTTGGTTATCTGGAAGCTGAATAAAGGCAAAAAACTATGTTTGCTGATCATTTGTATCTATTTTTTTTTCATGTTGTAGTATATAACCTGTTATACTGTAGGTGTTCCACTCATAATAAAGTCTTGATATAAACATTCTTTTGAAAACTTGAAACCAGTTACCTCGCAACTTTCACTTTTGATTGGCAATGTTAAAAAATATCATATTTTTGCTGCCAGTGTACAGTTGGGACTGAGATCAACGTCACAGCTGATTGCAATCTATTGCAGTCAGACTGCAGTCAATGTATGGAGCTGATTGCATTTGATTGCAATCACTGTGCATTTGATCTCAGGCACCACATGTAGATATATAGCTCTATCATTTACCTGGTTCATCTTTCACAATGGCACAGCCCTGTTTTGTCTCACAAGTACATTGTGGATCTTCTTTTGTCTCCTGGTCTCCTGCTGGATGCAACATCACATCATCTGCGACATAAACCAGATAATAATACTTGACATGTACCTTTCACCAAATCAACTTCGAGATTCTGCATTTTGCTAATACTGAAAACGTGCCACAAGTATACTGTAGTACATTACTGTAGTACTGTAGTACAAAGATTTCCTACTGAGACAAACCTGGATGCATTGTTTGGTAAAATCATTCTCAAACAACATTCCTGCAATTGAGTTCCACAAATATGGTATTCAAAGGTGGCTATTGACTAAATTATTAAACTGCAACACATCAATGGCATTCATATGTTATGAATGAATACTCAAAAGAGAGTCCCAACAACCCGAGGTTTTGATGAGTTTCTGGGGACTGGGTATAACCGGTTTCAGCAGTTAATGGTTTAAAGTGGAACGTCTACCTTGAAGTTGATGATAATAAAAGCAGACACATAAAAGAAACAAATTAAAAATGACTGGGCTCTTTGCGAGGTTTTGACTGGGGGGGGGGACCATTTTGACACCCCCCTAATATTAAAGTTTCGGCCACGGAGCGTTGAATCTACGCAAAACTATGCACAGAGATAAAAGAACATGTTAAGAGCGCGGCTGCATATTTTGTTTCAGGAAAAAATATTGAAATTTGTGTAAATTATGATTGATGCAAATGAGATGCATATTTTTCCAAATTTCATTACATTTCATTGAAAAAAGATGGCACGAATGTCACACTTTCTCTTGATATGCAGAGTAGCATAATCAACAACACTATCATGTAAAAAAAAGACTTTTGAAATTACAATCAAATTCTTATGTATTTCATTGTTCTTTTAAATGTCTTATGTGTTCTATTGTTTTTTTTTCATTTTTTTTCTTCATTTTTATGATTTGTTCTTCTTCAGATATGCATTTCAATACATTTCAAGAACAATGTGATCAAGCAAACCTTCACCAATATGTTGCTTTTATTTTTCTGCTGTAGGTAGACTTTCCCTTTAATAAATTGTCATGACGATGCCTTGGATCGTTCTCCCCTCTTACCAGGTTCAGGTTTGATAGCAAGAGAGGCTTCGTGTCTAGTACATGCAGCAACATAGCTTGGTAATGATCTGTTTCCTGTCTCCATACTTCCCGCTGGAGTTGGGTGGGAGGAGTCATCTGCAATATATGACATTTCATATTTAAGTCACCTGCAATATGTAATTAACATATAACATTTCATATTAGACTCACCTGTCATATGTGATATGACATTTCATATTAGAGTAACCTGCAATATATGATAACATCATCACATATTGCTTTTTAACACGACAGTGTGTTGCTACATGCCCTCTACGTTCGAAGATGTACCAGAACAATATTGCGATATCGCAAAATCCAACGTGGTGGATAGGCGAGAGTCGTTGACTGATCAAAACGATGTCCCCAAAACCCCCCAAATTATTGATAAAATTTCATTCAACCTTCAAATAATGCTGATGATGTGAAAGGTGAGGATGGATTTATGTTAAATGTGTTTGTCAAAATATTGTTGGTGTCCCGATGGCTCTGATAAGGACTGATTCTAATGCGCTATTGGTACAGTGGCAGATACAAATTTTGACCAGCGCGAGTGTTACCGTGTTATAATGCGTGTTGACTCAACAGCTGTCCGTATCTATGATAACGCTGCTGAGAAAGGTGTCATAAATCTCTATAATCTCGATTGCAGTGATTGACAGAATGTCCCACTGTGTATTTGCATGATCGTGGTAGCATGTGTGTGAAGTGATTTTGGCACTGAAAACTCATAAAAACATTGAAAAAAAAAACATTTAAAAATATTGGTGAGTTGGCATCCGCATAACAGAGATGGCCGGAAAATCGATGGCCGGATAGTATAATTCATACTTTGACTCCATTTACATTTTTTATGTTTTAATTGTTTTATTTACTTTCTGTTCAAATTGTAAAGTGCTTAGAAACTGTATTGTATTAAGCGCTATATAAAAGCTCCATATTATTATTGTTATTATTATTATTTATTATTATTATTATTATTATCATTATTATTATTTTTATCATTATATAGCACACAAAGGGTTAATCCAGCTTACCAAGTCCTAGCAGGTCCCCCCAGTCAGCAAGGTCGTCTAGGCTTTCAGCGATTACAAGATTTGTCACTGAGGTAGCATCGGCAAACAAAGGGGCGGAATCGCTGCCTGTTTCTGCTTGATGTAACTGCATTAAAGTTAAAGGAGAGATACAGCTACTGTAAAGCGTAAAGTAAAAAGGTATTACCCTCTTTGCAGCAAGATAGCACTCTAACAAAAGCCCAGTTGGAATTTCAATGCCTACACACTAATGTTTCTTTCATGTGCCTGCTTTCATTGAAACAGAAATCATTTCAGGGTGAGCTATCCCTTTAAAAGCTGACTAGTGAAACTCCCCACGCGAGCTCAGGAAGTTTCTCACTTCCAGCTGAATTTCTTGTGGTCCTGCAAGTCTCTGGACCCACGCTACTGAAACAACAAGAAGTTTGTCACATGATAGCTATGGGTACCTAGGCTCTTTGTTTTTTTTTCTTTAACCAATTTTCGTCAAACCTTCAGTGCTTTACTAATATGTTTCTTTCATGTTTCTGCTTTTATTGGAAACAACTCATGAAAGATACATATACGGGTGCCTACCGGTAGGCTGTTCTTTTCCAGGTTATAGCCTGCAGTGGGCTCTGCTGGTAGCTTGCTCCAAATTCAGGAAACATTTGGAACTAGACACGTCGTTTGTGTGATTTTGGAGTACATGCTGTTGCAGTATTTATCTATACTTCTTGCAGTTTTGCATTGCTGTCACAACAGGTATTTTGTTTTTTTTAGTGCAGAGTATGCACACCCTCCAATCCATTAACAGGAAGTGATCATGATTCAAAATATCTGAATGTTTGCAGTCTGGCCGTGCCTAGACACGCAGTTTATGACAGTCCCTTTTATGACAGTGTCTAATTTGGCGTACTAATGATAACATGCTATAGTGTAGACATGATTTTTTGTGCTTTGCAAGAAACCAATGTTTGGTTCATGACAGTGCCTAGTCGACTGCATGGCTATAATCCTGATGTGCAAACACTATACGTCTAAAAGACGTTGGTCTGAAGCCTGGAAAACTTGATGTTTGGCCATGAAATAATTTTTTGTTCGGGCTAGAAACACTAAAGTGAACATGATGCCTCAAATAGTCATAACTTTGTCATTACTTGGGTAATTAATCTAAAAACTTCACTGATATATTTCTTTGATATTTCTGCATGTTCCGAATACAATTCATTGTGGGTGTGGACTGTGCTCCTTTGGACTGTGCTCCTTTAACAATTCCATGTTCTCATTAACCATCTCAGTGCTATGGAAACATACATATGTAACAAACCAATGAGGTTTTCACTGGTTTGGTACTGAGAGGATTTAACCACTCTTGTGCCAATGACATACAATACCATGGTATCATTAACCTTTCATTAACCTTCACAGTACGATGAGTACATACATGTGTAACAAACCAATGAGGTTTTCACTGGTTTGGTACTGAGAGGATTTAACCACTCTTGTGCCAATGACATACAATACCATGGTATCATTAACCTTTCATTAACCTTCACAGTACGATGAGTACATACATGTGTAACAAACCAATGAGGTTTTCACTGGTTGGTACTGAGAGGGTTAAACCACTCTTGTGCTCATGACATACAGTACCCTGGTATTATTAACCTTTCATTAACGTTCTCAGTACCATGAGTACATACATGTGTAACAAAACAATGCGGTTTTCACTGGTTGGTACTGAGAGGGTTAAACCAATATTGAGCTCATGACATACAATTCCCTGGTATCATTAACCTTTCATTAACCCTCTCAGTACCATGAGCATGTAACAAACCAATGAGGTTTTCACTGATTGGTACTGAGAAGGTTAAACCACTGTGCTCATGACATACAGTACCCTGGTATTATTAACCTTTCATTAACCTTCTCAGTTCCATGAGTACATACATGTGTAACAAACCAATGAGGTTTTCACTCGTTGGTACTGAGAGGGTTACATCAATGTTGAGGTCATGACCTACCCTCATCTCTCCTGATTGGTCCATGCATGCAGCTGCTGTTGACCCAATTGTAAGGTCCAGTGGAATCCTGTCCGCTTCCATCTCTCCAGGGTATGCAGTTCCCGAGATTCCCGAAGTTGGTCTCTCCACGTCCCTTGGGCGTTGGGCAAGGTAGGGCACGCCCCTTATCTCCTGCTCAGGCGGCTGGTCAAGAACTGACCGCAAGGGGTAAGGAGGGACCCTCCCCGTCCTCCTTTGCCAAATCTTCCCATAGTCCTGGAGGCACCTCGCATGGTGAATGTAGCCTTCATGTGATAAAATAATGTTTACTCAAATACGCAATAGAATTACATGTAGGAAGCACAATAAGCTGTGTTTGTAATGCATTAATAACTTTCCCCTTGAGTACTAACTGCGTAGTAACGCGTGATTCCATTCACCCTCTCTGTCCTTGGGTTGCGTTCATGCGACCATCGCCAGAATCATGATTCTAATCATGATTCATAACGCAAACATGAATCACGATAACGACAGAACCAGCATTCAGACGACCTTCTTTCCTATCACATTTCTACTCGGATTCGGGCCGATCCAGTGCGCATCACAGTGCGCAGTTTGACCCAATAGTATAGGTCAGCTTTTACGCACACGTTTTCTGACTTCTACGTGGGCTGCTCGACTAGCACTGGAAATAGGCTGACACAACGACGTCACAGAATCATGATTCAAAACATGTGATTTTGCCGGAACGTGTTTCCAAACGCCCCTTTTTCTGTGTTTCACGTTTGCGTTTTGAATCACGTTTATATTCAATTTCGTCTGAACGCAATCGTGATTCTGCAGAAATGGTTTTGTACAGTATCATGATTCTAGGGCGAAAAAGTGTCGCATGAACGCAACCTTGATGTAAGCACAACAACAAAGTATAGGAAATGAATAAGGAAGTTCCATTCACCTGTTGCTATTGGGTAGATTTTTGGGCATTGTGAACCCTGGCCCAGTAAGGATGTTAACATCTGCCAAGGAACTGCAACAACCAAAGGAATGTGGCTAAATAAGCCATTTTGGTAATGTATTCACAACTTTCCCCCTAACTGGCAAGTTATTATATTCACCTGAATTTCGGTTTCAATGAATGGAAAGCACTCTGAATCTATTAGTTGATGCTACTTGGACAAACCTCGAACAAGCTTTAGGCTTACAGTTAGTAATGTATTGTTTTGATCGAACAGGGTTTATTGAGCTTAATAATTTTCCACATCAGAAAAGTATTGGATAGGTGGGCATTTTCATGAATTTTCTGCATTTAACTTGCATGCAATTTTTGCCATACACTGTACATGTAGCAGCTTTGAGACTTTGAGAATTTGTATCAAAATTACCATCAAATTGAATGGTCCTTATAACTTGGGGGCAATATTACCAGTCTCAATATAGATTTCTACAATTTTAATCTTTCATTATGCTATCGTTGCTGCTTCGGAATGTGTGTCAAGTTACTTCATGGAGAGGAAACAGTCTGTGGCTAATTGGTTACGATTTGTATCAATCACAACTCCACAAGATAGTATAGGGCCCAGCTTTCCATAAAAGCCACTGCAAATGTGGTTTTCTCCCTGTGCAGACTTACTTCTCAAGGCAGCTACACACTCAGCACAGCAGTAGATAATCCCACTTTCCTTTGGACCCCTACAAACGGCCTGAAACGCCATTCTCTCAAGTCCGTCTTGGATCGTCTCTGTCGAGGAGATACGGGTTCTGAGCGACGCCCATTCATGCGGACTTGTGCACGGCACCTCTCCGCACGTCAGGCAGTACACCTCGTTTTCTGCGAAGACCTTCCCAGCCATGCTGAAATCACCTGTGCATATACAAAAAAAATGGGAGACTGTACATGTAGGTCTGCATTCCGCCAAGGAAACAAAAACAAATTACTGGTACTCTATCTCTAGCCTATTTCTCTCCACTGCTGAAGGAAGGCCTCCTCATCATTTTTCCATTTCGATCTATCTTGTGCCATTCGTTTCCATGTCATACTACCAGTACCATACTACTGGTACTAGTTTGTAATAATGTTTTATAAAGTGCCACGTTGAATTCTCCTATTGCACATTGAGAATAGGATACTGCAGGCCTATACTAAAAATGAAGGAAAAGTCATTTTGAATGCACAATACCGTATATTATTGGGCAAAGTTGTCCTTTAATGAACCACGCAGCGTCATCTGGATTTTTGTTTGCAGTGATGTGTCATTAACATAACATGACTTCAGCATCCAGATATTTGGTAAATGTAAGCTTTGAGGCGTTAAAACGTTAAAGTGTGTTTTAGTTAAAGCGTGTTTTATTTTCAAACGCTTAAGTATCTCTTTCAAGAAATATCCCACAAGCAAAGATTGTGCACAAAAGTATGTTATTATTATTGTTTTTATAGTAGTAATACATGTATTCACTATTTTTCTTTTCAGTTTGCAATATTCCTGACCATAAAAAACAGAGTACATTTATGTTCTCTGGTTCAAAGTTTTCAAATATCAATGATTTACCTTTCATAGAGGAATATAGGTAAGAAAGCGGAAAAGACGGTGTCTGTTTGTCTGAAGTTCTTCTCAGATCATAATAAGATTGTGCAAACAGTGGCTATCCATTGGTAGGGAAACGTGACCTGCCTTCCATAAAAAGAATGAGCAAACAGCAAAGCAGTATTATTCAGAATAACAACCAAAAATAAACGTGACATGGGGCTCTCTTGTAAAGCACGCCCTCAAGGTCTGAAAAGAACTGAATAGAACTGAATAAAATGATGCAGCTGAGGCCATTCTTTTATCTCTTCATGCGTTCACCCTTAAGCCCCTGCGTGTTGCATTATTTTCAAGGTATCAAGGTAGTCAAATGAAAAGGTCTCATTCACATTCGTGCCACAAGTAATAAACTCCTAACAATGAACCTGACCGTGGTATCATTTGTGAGGAGGGTTTTATTGATTTTCATGTAAAGATGACTATCACATTCGAGTACCTGACCCACAAAACAAATAATAGTCTGTGCTCATGTGAACAGAAGGACACTCTCTCCTTTGTTCGACAGATCAGAGTGGTTCAAAAGAGGCGAAGTCTCCCGGAGCCCTTTGAAAAGGCATCTTGCTTGGCAGGAGACTAGGAATAGTGAATTAAATTATTAAAATAACCACATAAGTGATAATTCATAACAATGAAAGCAATGCTTGGAGTAGAGATTCACTCGAAAAAGCAAACAGACAACTGCTTATCGTTAAGAAGGTGAATAAATTAAGATCCTGCTTTAATTTTGTTTGACAAGGAAGCATTCTTTTACAATATGTTTCATACAATTGTAAAATGTGTTAATGAGCTGCATTGCATCATGCAGAGCTCTAGGAAGCTCGCTTTTCACTGTAGGTCAAGTTACGTTACATCGCCAAAAGTTAACTTTCCACGCCGACAGCGACGGATGATTTTGCGAAAAAAGTAGATCATCGATTTTGCAATAGGGTACTCCAAAGACAAATAATCACAGTTTAAAGATGATAGCCTGATTTAGCAAAGCATTTATTTTGCTGATGTCAATACTGACGGTCATGTTTCCCCTCATTAAGTGCTAGGCTGCACATGCGGCTGGCTCAAAGAGATCAACAAAGAAGGCTATCAGAGTCACTGATCGGCGTGATCGCCATGCTGGCAGTGGCGTTATCATGAAAGGATCACCGGTAATAAATCTCAGCGGTCACAGCTTAAAGTTTAAAGGGCATATATACTGTACTGGGAAGGCAAAAGAGCCTTCAAAATGTAATTATAAGCAATCTTCTTGCCAATGGTCTTAGATTCATGTATTGTCTATTTTAGAAGCTTGTTGAAAGTTATTTGCCGTCAAATGATCCACATATGGAGTAATTAATGATTAATGATTAAATGTTCAGCCCGAACATTTTGAGGATTTGTGATTTAATCACTCATTACTCCAAATGTACATCATTTGAGGGCAAATACCTTTCAGCAAGCTTCTAAAATAGACAATACATGAATTTAAGACCACTGGCAAGAAGATTGCTAACAATTACATTTTGAAGGCTCTTTTGCCTTCCCAGTACATTATGCCCTTTAAAGATGGTAGCCTGATGGAGCATTTGTTTTGCTGATGTCAATACAGAAGGTCATGTTTCCCCTCATCAAGTGCAGGGCTGCACATGCGGCTGGCTCAAAGAGATCAAGAGAGAAGGTCATCAGAGTCACTGATCGCCATGCTGGCAGTGGCACTATCATGAAAGGATCACCAGTAATAAATCTCATCACATGCAGTTTAAAGTTTAAAGACAGCCCGTCCCTTTTTCAGATCACCACAAAACAATGGAAACATTAGCAAAACATATAGAGAAATGTTAGCAAGCTGTATATTCATAATTTGAAACTGATACGTAGTGTAAAATTCAAATAATGCACGTAAACAACGTCTGATTAATAGTCTTTACCTCAGGCTCTTAGCAGTTTGTGTTGAAATATCTGCTTTATTGATTAATATGTTTATTAAATTATAACACGCATTATGAAAAAAATTGTTCTATAGAAGGAATCATCTCCAAAGTTTGGTAATTGCTCATAAAATTAGGATTTCACGCATGCATAATAACCACATAGACACTGTAACAAAGATTAATACTTTTTTTGTAGTACAAAAAAAGTCGGTTTGAAATTTAACGGCTGAAATGTTTACATATACAGAAAGCTTCAACATGCTATATTCTTAGAAATGGTCTTGAATCACACTTTCTTCAATTTACGATCGTGATAGACGATTTCAAATTTTAAGCTTGCAAAAGGGACGGACAATCTTTAAAGATGGTAGCCTGATGGAGCATTTGTTTTGCTGATGCTAATATAGAAGGTCATTTTTCCCCTCATCAAAAGCTTGGCTGCACATACACACATGTACGGCTGGTTTAAAGATCGAGCTCAACAAAGAAGGCCATCAGAGTCACTAATGGCCATGCTGGCAGCGGCGCTATCATGGAGGATTACCAGTTTATATTATTACCGGTTAAGGATTACCAGTAATAGATCTTGTCCGGGGATGCACCACTTGGAGAGATTAGTAGCATAGCAGAAAGGAGATACTACGAGGCGGGGATTAATTATCGATCGCTAGTGCAGGTGTGGGAGCCGAGAAAATCTAACTTTGCAAACGTGAAAAAACATCCTTTAAAACTGTCATAAATTTTCATAGTTCGACCTAATATTTACTCATGAACATTTATCAACATGTAGAAGAAATATCAGGGAAGAATATAAGCTAATAATATATTTTTCTGAATTGATTTGTATGCTTTTTCACATCAAGCGCACTATCTGAGGTTTTAGAAATGCAGAGTTACGGTTGGTTTGACCAAACTACATTACTAGGGAATAATTTTACTATCACATTTCAATAAGTTCTGTCCGATAACGATACCACCTCCCGATACACGAATGCGAGCTTGCTGATGAGAGCTTGGAAACTTGCACAGCGAAACCACTGGATGAGTTCGTTCAGAAAGGGGGGGGGGGGGGGGGGGCTGCACACCGAGCAAGCATTCTCTGTAGCGAGAGAATTAAGCTGCACAAGCAGCGAATAAAATAGCACCTATTAATTCGGAAAGAGTATCGATCGCGAGTGCTTTCAATACGGCGAATAATGAAAATGCTGGTACTGTGTGCTGTACTTGATATGGCCCTACATACATATCACGCGAGCTAGCTGCATGCATGTATACACTACGAGATGATTGATATTCAATGCTAGTACCAAACCAAGCATTGGTTTTGTCATGCCTGGAGGTCCCCTTTAAGGTGGCATCACACTGTCCCGAAGCTGATGAAGGAAATGTTTTTAAACTTTACTCTGATTGTACGGCCATCGGCAATGGTTGGGCCATTCATGAGGGCATCTTAATAAATCATAACCACCGGTGAAGCTTCTCAGGCTATGGTAGCAACTTTGTGAGTGCTGGCAAAATTTATGGCATGCCAAACTAGAGCAATTCGACTGCCACGTAGTTGATAACTATACCTCCGCCTCTTTGCTAGCTCTATTTAGATTATTCTTAGAAAATCTGTTTGGTTGGGAATGTTCCAGTGACTTCCTGTGTGAAATGAAAATATCATATTCTGTTATGTTTAGCCAAGTTTGGCAATGTTCATTTGACCTTTGACTTCCAATCTAACCAGTCTGTCTAAATCCATCCTTTTATCAAGTTTGTTTAAAATTCACAAATTCTGGCAAAGTTCATTGACCTTTGAGCTCTGGACTTTCAGGGATTTTATCATATATGCCATCAGTCTTTCTCCATGAAGTGATTCATCTCTGTACCATGTTTTTGTGAGATGCATAATGGATTGGGATTTATTGTGAAAAAATATCAATTTGGGGGCAATTTTTAGCAAATTTTGGCAAAGCTCACAAACCTTTGACCTCTGACCTTTCAGGAATTTTACCCAAACTTTCACCAGTCTATACCTCCACGAAGTGACACATCTCTGTAGGCTAGCCTACATGTAGATTTGGATTCAATGTGAAAAATAACCAATTTTGGCAAAGTTCATTGACCTTTGACCTCTGATCTTCCTGCAATTTAACCAAAAGTGTCACCAGTCTAGCCCCAAGTAGTGATCCATCTTTTCACTATGTTTGGTTGGAAATGCGCTATTTGATTTGGACTTTTTGTGAAAAATACTTTGTTTAAATAAGTTTGGGGCAGTTTTTAGCCAATTTTGGCAAAGCTCATTGACCTTTGACCTCTGACCTTTAAAGAATTTTACCAAAAATTTCACCAGTCTATCCCCAAGTAGTGATCCATCTGTGTACCATGTTTAATGAGAACTGCATCCTTGGACTTGGATTTATTGTGAAAAAGGTCAAATTTTTGCAATTTTTCATTAAGTTCATTGACCTTTGACCACTGACCTTTCAGGAACTTTACAATCTAAAAGTAAGACCGATAAAGGAGTGCGTACACAATCAATTGCCCAACATATTTACTATCTGCGCTGGAAAGCAAAGGGGTAGGCCTACTGCTAATTATTAAAGGCCCTCATGACAGTTTTCTATACATCCTCATAGTTATGTTGGCTACTCTACACAGTAGGTGTAATGTGCCCACCATGACAGAAAAGCTTCTACAGTGGTCACTTCGCTTTACATGACTTGCTGGTTTCTGAGACATCCCTTGCCTTTTCCCTGAGATCCCCATGAAACACATTTCAACTCAGACTCAATAGTCTTACCCCTAGTCAATCACAAAGGTCAATACAAAGGTCACACCATCAATCTTCTTATATCCCCCATAGCTCTTGTAGGCCTATATTCAGTTTTATTCACCCACTATATTTTAGACTTGTAGAAGTACTCATATTTATGGACTCATGTGGAGCTATAGCTTAGACACCATGACATGGGTTTAAGCAGATTATGGCTTTCCTTACATACAATCACTAAGTATGACATGGTGGCAGCGGTGGGATTTGAAGCTAACATATATTTGAATTGATTTGTCACATGATAAGAAACAGGTGGTAGGCCTATATGTGATCTGAGGTTGATATCATCATGTTGTACACATACTACATGTACGCCTGACACCATTCTGCTGAAAGTGTAGCGCAAGCTTAGCAGCATTTTACTAGACCGAAATATCAGTCTCTGTAGGACGTTGGATCCACTGAGATTGCATCTGGCTCCTCTGAACGCCCTATCTAGAGACTGCATGAACATTAATTACACCTGTACACTGTATGGCGATCGATGTGGGTCGCCATTTTGAATGTGAAAACGCTAATGCTAATGCATATATGAATGAGTAATTTCACGCATGCACACATTTTTTTTCCCGATCGTTTGCAGTGTGCTATTTTTTTCGTCGAACCGATTGACTCAAGCAGATTGAAAATGTCTGTGATAAACGTGTGATCGGCAGAAAGTAATTCTCACCTTTCTATAAACTTGGTGGAATCTTAGTCCAAGAATTTATAAATACTATCTAATTTTCGCTAGAGTAGTAATCTGTTGTCTCACGAAAAGGCAAACTGGAGATTGCGACGTTTCGACGATCTAATTTTGATTGAAGTAGATTTGTTGCATCGTAGCTTGAAAGATGTTAAAATTTTAGACCAAGTAGCTATGATAATAATCTCAAAATGCGTTTTTCCATAGACTTTCCACTATTCGGGTAACTCTCTACTCAAGCATTGAACTTGTACGGTGTAGAAGATCGTCAATGCGCAGGTGGTGTGCATACCGTCTCTATTCGGGGGTAAGTCCAAAAATGTAATATCGATTAAAGAATGCCCCAAATGAGACGGTTATTCCTGTCTAGCATTTTAAAGACATCATAGTATACTGATGTAGTAGTAGAAGCCTTCAAATATAATTCATTCTGGCAGTCATCTTGGATTTAACAATGAAGTAATGGTCATATGCATAAATGTCATAAATGGAATCTTTGACCGACAAAACCCTAGCAAAGCAGTATTGTTTTTCATTTCAGCCCTTCCTGTGGATAGACATGGAAGCATATGATTCCGGCTACAATGATATCCTTTAAATATGCAGATAAGGCCAGCCATCTTGGACTTTACAATGAAGCGCAAATAAATGTCATAAATGGAACTCTTGACCCCCCAAACCATAGAAAAGTGGTATTTGGGGGGGGGGGGGGGGCGGCGGGGGCGCATACATCATTACAACACCCCAGCCGGGGTTAACAACCAACAACTATGTCTGGTAATACAGACTAGGCCCCCTAAATCCCGGCAGCTAGCAGCTCTGACTGTGCCCTGCCCCTGGGCCTCGATCCGGTGTGGATCGGCAAGCTATGCCTATTTTAGTATTAAGGACGAGGATCTAGCTGTCTAGACTGGGCAGTCAGATGGATTATGGCCTATCAGACATAGACATAGACCCTAGTTGCTTAATAACAGACTCGGTTGTGACCATGCACTAGTACCAGGCTACCCCCCCCCCCCCCGCCCCCCCCCCCCCCCCCGCCCCCCCCCCCCCCCCCCCGCGCCCCCTCCCCGTTCCAGCGCCCTTGCATGTATAAACTTCAGACCTTCGAGCTCACGGCCACGGCTCTATCAGTAAACATCACAATCCCCAGCGCGTGTCGAGGCGGGCATTCCACCGTTCCGAACGCCCGGGCCCGAGCCCCGAGTAACTTGTCAACAAACGCCAGTTCGATAAACGATTGCTAGTACTTATTCCTGTCGACCTTGGGGTAGGCCTATAGCTACTAGTAGACCTTGACTTGGTCTAACGAGTCACGGATCTAACTAAGTAGTATGCAGATCTATTATTATTATTATTATTATCATTGCTATTTTTAACCATTTTAACTTGGCTTACCACTGCTACTGGCATGGCACGACTGCTCCGCTGAGCTCGCTAGCTGACTATGATCAACCCACATGCGTTGTATACGCGCAGCCCACGGCCACTGCTGCGAAACTCAGCTCAGTATAAATACAGCCAAATTTTATTTTCAGCGGGGTAGTCGTGACCTTCACTTGACCTCTCGAACCGCGGAAAACGTCTCCTTTTCAAACAGCGATATCTTCATGAATATACCATATTTTCGTTCGCTTTCCTTTGTAACAGTATGTTGGAGGTCGAAATTTACCAAGTGTAAAAAAAAAACATTTCATTAAAACAGGCAGAAAAATATTGCAAACTCGAGAGTGTGGTTCTGATAAAAATAAAAACGAAAATAAACTCTTTATTTCAATGTCAATCACTTTTGAGCACCCTAACATTTAGAGGTCATCTGTTAAAAAAATCGGAATTTATTGTACTTCATGGAGATACCATTATTTTTCAACCTCCCCCATAGAAGGGTCAGGATCCAGCAAAACATCAACCATGTTCAAATCCAAAATGAGCGAGATATGACGAAGCTGTGCACGATCCTAACCAGCCAATCATAGTCCACGATAATAACGAAATGTTATGTTTATTAAGAGGGGGTTGCAGTCCGTGCACGATTTCTGACATCTCAACACAATCTCCTTTGCCTCCTCTTTTTACAGACTCAGCTTCTGTACTCCCCAGTACCCACACATTTTCGATGTATGCACCCACCACGAAAACGGGTTACAATACCCCTGATAGCAGACTGACGTCGTAAAGACGTCGTGTATATGTCATAAACTCGTCAACACGTCGTACGTCGTAAAGGCGACCATATTATGACGTCATAATGACGTCTATAAATGACCAAAAAATCTTACATTTTTGCCTGACCATATTATGACTGTGTAACGACGTCATAATTACGTCTTTAAATGACCAAACAAATCCCACTTTTGCACGACCAGTTTATGACTATGTTACGACGTCATAATGACGTCATAAAATGACCTAACAAATCCCACTTTTTAACAACAATATTACGACTATTTTACGACGTCATGTTCACGTCTTGAAAAGACCAAACAAATCTCTAAACGCACGACCAGAATCTGACTATAATACGGCGTCAAAATTACGTCTTTAAATGATCAAATTTTTCATTGTATGACCAGAATCTGACTTTCATTCGATCGACATCTTAAAAGACGTATCCACTTTCTGCATGACCATATCATGACCATATAACGCCATCATAATGACGTCTTTGAATGACCAAACAGATCATGTATTGTACGACCAGAATCTGACTTAAATACGACGTCATATTGACGTCTACAAACGACCCCAAAATCTCACTTTTTGCACGACCATTTTTTTTACTATTTTACGATGCCATGTTGACGTCTTTAGATGACCAAAGAAATCTCTTATTGTACGACCAGAATCTGACTTAAATGTAACGTCATAATTACGTCTTTAAATGAACCGAAATCGTACTTCTTTGCACGACTTTTTTATGACTACGTAACGACATCAAAATGACGTCTTTAAATGATCAAACACATCTCTTATCTTTAGACCAGAATCTGACTATGATACGTCAGAATGACGTCTTTAAATAACCCTAAATCTAACTCTTTTTCGCCCGACCATATTATGACCGTGTTACGACGTCAAATTACGTCTTTAAATGATCAAAGATTTTCATTGTATGACCAGAATCTGACTTTCATTCGATCGACATCTTAAAGACGTATCCCACTTTCTGCATGACCATATCATGATCATATAACGACATCATAATGACGTCTTTGAATGACCAAACAAATCATGTATTGTACGACCAGAATCTGACTTAAATACGACGTCATATTGACGTCTACAAATGACCCCAAAATCTCACTTTTTGCACGACCATTTTTTGACTATTTTACGACGCCATGTTGACGTCTTTAGATGACCAAAGAAATCTCTTATTGTACGACCAGAATCTGACTTAAATGCGACGTCATAATTACGTCTTTAAATGAACCAAAATCGTACTTCTTTGCATGACTTTATTATGAATACGTTACGACATCAAAATGGCGTCTTTAAATGCCCAAATAAATCTCTTATCGTACGACCAGAATCTGACTATAATACAACGTCAGAATGACGTCTTTAAATGACCCCAAATCTTACTTTTTTTGCCTGACCATATTATGACTGTGTTACGACGTCAAAATTACGTCTTTAAATGATCAAATTTTTCATTGTATGACCAGAATCTGACTTTCATTCGATCGACATCTTAAAGACGTATCCCACTTTCTGCGTGACCATATTCATGACTATATAACAACATCATAGTGACGTCTTTGAATGACCAAACAAATCATGTACTGTACGACCAGAATCTGACTTAGATACGACGTCATATTGACGTCTACAAATCATCCAAAAATCTCACTGTTTGCACGACCACATTTTGACTATTTTACGACGCCGTGTTGACGTCTTTAGATGACCAAAGAATCCCCTTTTGTACAACCAGAATCTGACTCAAATGTAACGTCATAATTTCGTCTTTAAATGAACCAAAATCTTACTTCTTTGCACTTCTTTATTATGACTACGTTACAACATCAAAATGACGTCTTTAAATGATCAAACATATATCTTATCTTTAGACAAGAATCTGACTATAATACGTCAGAAGGACGTCTTTAAATAACCCTAAATCTTACTCTTTTTTGCCCGACCATATTATGACTGTATTACGACGTCAAAATTACGTCTTTAAATGATCAAGATTTTTCATTGTATGACCAGAATCTGAGTTTCATTCGATCGACATCTTAATGACGTATCCCACTTCCTGCATGACCATATCATGACTATATAACGACATCATAATGACGTCTTTGAATGACGTACCAAACAAATCATGTATTGTACGATCAGAATCTGACTTAAATACGACGTCACACTGACGTCTACAAATTACCCCAAAATCTCACTTTTTGCACGACCACATTTTGACTATTTTAAGACGCAATGTTGACGTCTTTAGATGAACAAAGAAATCTCTTATTGTACGACCAGAATCTGACTCAAATGCAACGTCATAATTACGTCTTTAAATGAACCAAAATCTTGTTTCTTTGCACGACTTTATTGTGACTACGTTACGACATCAAAATGACGTCTTTAAATGATCAAACACATCTCTTATCGTAAGACCAGAATCTGACTATACGTCAAAATTACGTCTTTAAATGACCCCAAATCTTACTCTTTTTTGCCCGACCATATTATGACTGTGTTACGACGTCAAAATTCCGTCTTTAAATGATCAAACAACTCTCTTTTGTATGACCAGAATCTGACATTCATGCGACATCATAATGACGTCTAACAGTGACCAGAAACATCTCACTTTTTGCATAACCATATCATGACTAAATTGCGACGTTATAAATGACCAAATCTTATTATATTAACAGAATCTGACTCGTATACGATATCATGATGACGTCTATGACCAAAAACATCCCACTTTTAATATGCACGACCATATATTATGACTAAATTATGATGTAAAAATGATGTCTATAAATGATCAAACAAATCTCTTAAAAATCTGACTTTCATACGACATCATAATGAAGTCGAACAGTAACCAGAGACAACCCTCTTTTTCCATAAATATTATGACTAAGTTATGACGTCATAATGACTTATATAAAAAAAATCCAATTTGTTGAACGACCATATCATGACTATGGTGCGACGATATAATGACGTCTTTGAATGATAAAAAAAAATCAGGTATTGTACGAGCAGAATATAAATACGACATATAAAAATGACAGTAAAATCTCACTTATTAGCGCAACCATATTATGATTATGAAGATGTGATGACGTTTTATAAAAATTATCCCAAAATCTTACATTAATTTTTCACCACTATATATGTTACAAAAATGACCTTAATCTGTCATCTGTCATAAAAATTTACGCCTTTCATTCCCAAAATATGTCCGTGTTATAAGACCATTAAATGATCAATGACAAAATGGTGGCAAAATAACGCCTATTTAAAAACAGTATGTCCATGTTGCATGTATTTTTTTTTTTTTTTTTTTTGGGTGGGGGAGGTACAAACCATGGTAAATGCAAGTAGATACCACATCAGGAATTTCCCTCAAATAATAGAACTTAAAGCAAAATTGTGGCAATCGCTAGATTTTGAGGTTTTATGCTGGTTGTCTCAGACCTATAGCCTAGAGACCGTTGAAGCTATATGCATGAGGACCATGTTTCACTGATATTTCACATAGGTCATCGATATTACACATGTGATTCGATCCTGCCGAGTTTTATGACTTTTACAAATGGGACATCGACGTTTCTTTAAACCTGATAGCGGAATGACGTCTTTAAGACGGTCTAAATTGGTCATAAATTTGTCATACGTCGTACAGACGACTACATTTCGACGTCTTTATTTAATTCATTTCGCATAAGAAAAAACACATGTATACATGCAGTCAAGTAACATACAAAATACAAGCATGAGGAGAAAAAAAATGGAAGCACAAATAAACATACGTATTGATACAAGTAGAGATGTAACGTCTTTACAAACAAATTAATAAAATATGATGTAACATTATTTTATAACCCCCTCTTTGATTTGACCCTTCGGACATACCATCAGCCACCCTAATTTAGTCGCTGTCATATTACATTGCGTCATATTACTACATGTAGTCGCCGGTGTCAAGCTAGGACTGCGCATAGATTGTCTCACGTCTCAAATACCTGGTCCTTATGTTCTTGCGACGTCATCATGGCTTGAACGACTTCAGAGCTTGCTGATATATCAAAATCCCCAGGAAAAGACAGAATGAAAGAAGTCCGAAGTGAAACAGTAGTAAGGGTGAGTTCATTGTGACATAATTTGTCAGTCCCATGTGTGTAATTTGGTGTTGGGATTGTGAAATACACGTTCTGTCTGTGTTACTGTCACAACTGTTGCTAATGCTGGCCTATATTTCATTAGTTGTTTGTTGACTTAAATGCGAAATAGATGTTGGAGAGAATAGAATTGATTAAATTAATCAAGCAAAGATGCATTATAGTTCAATTAGTATTCTGCAATACCCGCAACTGTAAACTAGTAGGGCCTACCTTGTCAATAACATCTTACTGCAACCAGCCCGCTGACGCAGTGAGCGAGCTGCATAGTCATTCATATGTGATAAATGTATTGCACATGAGTAATTTATTCATATGCACAGGTCGATTACACAGTAGTCTGAATGATGGCGAGCCCTCAGGGTGCTCTCGCTTTGCAGGAGTAGTCCCGTGGGTTACAAAAGAAAAAGTAAATTTGCTCTAACTAGGATCATGAATGCTTTTGCTGTATTTTGGTAATTATAATTTGTTGTGTTTTATTCAAATTCCAGTTAACGACCAGCCATCGGATGCTGTCATCCATCACACAGCTATTGCAACATGTGCAAAGCAGCAATCCTTGACAAGTGGGACATTGTGACATCTTCCTGAGTTCTTTAAGGATTCCAACCAAGAGCGTCAAGATGCGTTCATAGCAGCACCATTCTAAGCATCATTCTAAGGCAGCCTACATGTAGTCATACGTTGCCAAGGATCTGACAAGCCCAAAAGAGAATGTAGCTACATTCCCACATTCTATGTAAGTATTAGAAAAGAAATGAATGGATTTTTCTTTTTAAAATCTTCCACTAATGCATAATTTATACTTTTCTTCGGATATTTATACTTAATAGGACACGGGTACTACTGAGGTTGTGCGCGCTTATTGAAAAGCCATTGAAACCTGTGTGGTAGCTGAGATGAAAGAACAAACGTTAGGTTTTGCAAATTTTGCGCCATAAAATTGGTTTTAAATCACATATTAACCTCACTGAACCCTACCTTTCCCATACCATGACCCTAATCTAGTCCAGATCCTAACCTTTATCGAATTCTGTGGAATTTAAGCTGCTAATTCATGAACAAAACCATAAAAAACGAGACATACTTGTGGACAAGTATAAGGTGGTCTGCATTGGCAAATTCATACACAGACATGGGCTGGAAAATGCACGGTGAACTATAGACCTGCAATCGTGACACCATCTTTTCATAAGTAATGAGAGACATCGCTCAAGAAAGCTCATAGGGCATGTGGCGAGCAGGATCTGTGTTTTGTAAAAGAAAATCAATTGTTGCATTTTAATTGCCAGCTAGGTTACCCTATTTCATGCATGACTTAATATTTTCAAATTATGTACTCATTGCTTAAACATTTCAGTCTTCTTCTTACAGTGATTTTCTTTTCTTTTTAATGGGTGATGTCTTTCTCATGTTTTCTTTTTTTCTTTATAATTGCTGTTTTCATTGCAGTAGAGTTATTTTCTTTCTTATGTCCACCCCCACCCCCTCCCTTTTCTGATGCAGATACAGAACGCAGAGTGGGGGAGGAGTTGAAGTGTGTTCAGCCGCATTTCACAGCATCTTTGCACTGGAGAGAAAAGGAACCAACATCATTAAGTCTGTTAGGTCAAACAGCAGCAACCCAGACTGGAAAAGAGAAGTGGTCATTAGAACCGAAGATGTGAAGGAGAAGATAAAAGCTCACATAAAAACAATGTGAAACGATGTAGCAAATCACATTATGGATGGGACCATGGTGGTCCCCAGTGTAGAACAGGGTAAACACGCATCTGCTCCAGAAAGTGATTGTGAGCCACACATGAATTTACTGCATCAAGCATTAAATCACTATCAGTCTACACGTTCCACTGTTGTGCACCATGCGTCCAGCACAGCTATCTGACAAAAAGTGACATTCTGCTCTATTGAGCTGCCTTTACAACAGTTTATGGTACCCCTAATGAATATTATGACATCATGGATCTGCACCCATTGATTTGTCAATGTTGTAATCTTTATTGCTTGTCAATCTGTACTCTACATCTACATTCAACTGAAGTAAATGATATCGATGAACATAACATTTCACATCTTCGAATTGCTGTATTCAGTATACCCATGTACAGGTTGAATAGTGTTACTAAATGTTGCTAAATTATAAAGATTGATAAGATATGAAAATTTATGTAAAATACATGCTATGCAGAATTCTTCTAAATTGCATTTTTATGACCTATAGAGATTACTCTTCTACCTAAGAAATACATTTGATCAATAAACAGAGACATATATATATATATATATATATATATATATATATATATGTGTAATTCAAAAACACTAATTTTCTCCAACTAAACAGGAATGGATTTAGCGCCTTTCTAAGTTTACGTCAATATTACGATGTCGATAAGATTTATTCCCATGACCAATAAATACCGACTTCTTGTATGACCATAGTATAATGTAATATTTATGTCATTATTTAAATGTCATCATATCAATGCCAATGTTACAATCTCAATATGATGTGTTTAAATGACCAACACATCTCTACTTGTTGCATGACCGCAATATGACGTAATATTCACGTCATTATGACGTCTTTAAAAGACCAACTAATCCTAATCCCATCCTATCTCGGTCTAATCCTAAGCCTAACCTGAATTTATACCAGTAGTTGATTACTTTCACTTAAAGCAATTACTGTTCACCCAACTGGCGCAGTATGTTATCTACATGTGCATGAAAAACTTGAAAAACTTGAAAAACAGCTGAGAGGCTAATGAATATTCATGTATGCAATAGGGGTATTGACTTGTGTCATATTTTTGTACTTTTGAATAGATTAATTGTCATATAACTAGACAAAAGGAATATTTAAGCATACATTTCAGTAAATGTTTTGAAGTTTAGACATTAAAAAGCAAATGCCACCATATTGAGTGCAGACAACAATAATTACAACAAAATATTAATCTTTAGTTGTACTAACCAATATTTTGTGATCCATATTACCGGACTACTATATAAAGTGAGTGTGCTGATGGACAGAATAGGAATAGGATAGGAATAGGATAGGATAGGGTTAGGGTAGAGCAAAGTTAGGATATGTGTAAGACATGTATGTGCTTGTGTATATGTATGATTAGTCATGAGAGAATATGTCACTCCATTATAATTTTTTTTCATACAGGTCATAAACATTACGTCAATGACGTCTTTAAGACGTGACTATGACGTCATTTTAAAATGTCGTATAAACGTCATTATGTGACGTCATAATGACGTCAAAATGTGACGTCTTATTTGACGTCGTGTGCTGTTGCAAAGTCGCGTCTTTACGACGTCATTTTGTGACGTCGTTAAGACGTCATTTTATGACATCGTTAAGACGTCATTTTATGACATCGTTAAGACGTCATTTTACGATGTTGTAAAGACGACATTATGTGACGTCACAATGACGTCAAAATATGACGTCTTATTTGACGTCGTGTGCTGTTGCAAAGTCGCGTCTTTAAGACGTCATTTTGTGACGTCTCTAAGACGTCATTTTACGATGTCGTAAAGACGACATTATGTGACGTCATAATGACGTGAGACACGACGTAAAAAAGATGTAATTAAGACGTGATATTTACCAGTTTTCGGTCATTTAAACAGCATTTTCGTGTTTAAAAGACGTCGTAAAGACGTCGTATTTTAACTGAAACGACGTAAAAATGACGTCAAAATATGACGTCTTTTTTGACGTCGTGAGCTGTTGCAAAGTCGCGTCTTTAAGACGTCATGTATATGACGTCATAAAGACGTAAGACACGACTTCCAAAAGACGTAAAATTGACGTGATTTTTACCAGTCTCTGCTATCAGGGACTATTGTGCCATATCAAAAAGACGTGAAAAGACTGTCTCTCTCATGGTAAATGATAGTGCTCCTTATAGAAATAAAATTGTGCTCTAATTTTAAATACTCATCTGTATCCCCCTTTGTAAGTGAGCTTAAATGGCAGTATCCCGTGTACACAACAAAAAAGAGGAGAACATGTATTGAGGGCGTGAGGGTACAGTTTGTTCATCATCATCATCATCATCATCATCATCATCATCATCATCATCATCATCTTCATCAGGAATTGTTCAACCATTATCGGATGAAGCCCTCCTCAATCAGTTTCCAATTACTTCTATTTCCTGTCATTCAGGAGGGCGTTTCATTCAACATTTTTCTTCTGACAAGCTGTCTTTCTCCGACAGTTACCATAGTAACAGTCAGAGGCTAGTCACGCCTGTCAGCCAATCAAAAACCGAGGATTTCACTGAAAGTTCATGAAACGCCCTCCTGTTCTATGTTGCTGTGTTTGTGTATGTTGATATTTCGTCTCTCCACCTTCTCTTTTGTCGACCCCGTCCTTCTTCGCTTTCCTGTTCTTGGCTGCCATTCTGTGAGTTTTTTTTTCTCCATCTGTTGTCTTGTGCTCTATATGTCCTGCCCATCTCCATTTCATCCCTTTAATTTTTACTATGATATCTTTGTCCTTCGTTTTCTGCCGAATCTCAGCGTGCTTCACTTTGTCAAGTAAAGTTAAATTGAGCATTCTTCTTTCCATAGCTCTTTGTGTTGTTCTTAATTTATGATCCATTTCTTTAGTAGTTGTAGACCAGGTTTCTGCTCCATATGTCAATGTCGTTAAAATGCACTATTTAAATATCCTGCTCCTCATTGTAAGTGGTATTTTCATGTCAGTTAAAAGTTCCCTGTACATATTAAAAAACCTCCTTTAATCCTTGTCAAAACTTATTCTCTTGTATAAAATGGAGGACAATACAGTTTGTTGTTTGCCTTTAATCTTCATGAGAGGTTACAACATAAATAATTTAATTTAATTAATTTAATGAAAAATCAAATCAAATCAACATTATCAATGATGCCAAGAGCGTTCTCTGTGCTTGATGGTAGCCATGTCGGAATCTCAAGAAGGGAGAATAACAGAGAGTGTACCTAGAATTACATCACTTATAACTTCAAATGTGTTGATATGTTGTGCTGTGGTATCAAGAGATCATTATTGTTCATATGATTACAATATCATAGGCAAAGACAAGACGGTTATTAGTGCTACATTTAAGAGAACATGCACGTTGAAAGGTACTATGTCAACTTTCCAAGTTTCTGGAAGTGCGCTTAAAGTTTATAAATGGTTGGGTGCAACTAATTCTAACAGCTTGTTATTCTTACAATTATATCCTTCTCATCATATCTCTGAAACGGATATTTATGCCTATAAATTGTTTTTCGTGAAACGTAACCGATCCTGCTTGATATTGTATTCAACTGCATGACAGTAACTTTACATATCTATCACCTCATAAGAGGTTTGCAATAAAACAAAATATTGCTAGTGATAATCGTTTGTCTCGCAATGTATAGTCAACAAGAAATCTAAAAAGATTACGACGATTCCTGCGCCGCTGCAACACTTCGTCAGGTGTGACACAAAATTGTAGTGAGTAGGGGTTTAAGAAGCAGAAAAGTCAATCAGGCAATGATCTAGCATGAATAGCCGAAAAGCTTATAATTGCCTAAACGACTCTAACACAACTGGAACAGGTACCCGTATGGAAGTTATACGCTACAACATAGAGAGTGAAAAGATAATGTAAAAAGTGAAAATTTTCCTCTACAAGCAATGATAAGTAACGTCCATGTTAGAGTGGTTTATCATTCTAAACCTCGAAAAAGATTACATTATCAGAAAATGCATATATTTTGCTCTTATTCCCTTGCATACAAAATGTTCAGCAATATGATATGTTCAGAACAGATGCAAGTGCACCCTCCAACTAAATGTACCGCAGAGGGCTGCGCGGCCTACCGTACAAAGATTTTATCCTCATGACGTGTCCTTCATAACATATCCAAATGAGGAGAATGATACAACGACTAGTATTGGAGTCCTAGCTTCCTTTTTTTCAGTTGGGATCACAAAATTAATGTCCAACAGGATAAACATACCCTGGTGTTGAATCGAGGTTGAAGATTATTATTTATGTATTCATTAGTATTATTTATTAGTATTATTTACCCAGGATAGCCCCTTCAGTGGTTGAACACTGTTAGACACTGTTCTACGAGGGGCCTTGCTTTGACTAGTCCTAGACTGCTTTGATTAGTCCATCGGCCTAGCTGGATGGTTGTTCATTTTTGTCTAAAAACACCGAATCTGGCACACGTGTAGAATTTGGATATTGAGCCGTCTTAAATATTGCCCAGGGTGGCAATGGCGGTCATTTTCAATACAATGCAGTTTGGATAATTTATCGATATAACTAATTTAATTAGGCTGAGAAGGGCGAAGCAAAGAGAGTAAGAGAGAGAGAGACAGAGAGAGAGAGAGAAAGAGGGGGGGGGGGGGGGAGGGGGGTGGTAGGAGAGGAAGGGTAGGGATCCACCATTAGAGTCTCAGACGTTCTTAAATCACAGCCGTGTAGTCTACGACCAATAAAGTCCCTGTAAATGCTATATGGGACATTTCTTTGCTCGATTGCACTGTTCTGAAGCAATAATGATAACTTTTTATCAATATATGGAAAAGGTGCTCAAAGGTGTCCTTTAACTGATTTCATATGAGTATTTTTTCAATGGTGACATAGGCTAATCTTTAGGGACTTCCCAAAAAACGGATAAGAGACGTGCAAGCTTAACTAATCTAGTATGAGCCTATTGTTTACACTTAAGTTCCCAAGATGAAATTGTTCATCAACGCACTATTGGATTGTTACGCCACAGAGATGGGTCATTCTAATGAAGTTTAAAGGGAATATCCTGAACTGGGAAGACAAAATACCTTCAATAAGATGATTATGTGCAATCTTCTTGCCAATGGTCTTAAATTCATGTATGGTCCATTTTAGAAACTTGCTAAAAACATTTGCCCTCAAATGATGTACATTTGGAGTGTGTTGTGTGTGTGTGTGGGGGGGGGGGGGGAGGGGGGGGGGGGGACCATAGACATGTATGAATGAGTGTGTGTCCGTGCGTTTGGATAATGCATGTCTTTAGAGAGATGGGGAAAATACAATGAACAAACGAGAGTTAAAATGAGAGGGCCCAGAAGAAAATGGAGAGGTGAAATCGTGGATATGAGGAATCGGAAAGAGGTGAATAGGGGAGGGGATGAGGAAAGGGTGAAAGAGAGTTATGTAATTCTGTGTATGTGGAAGAATAGAGGAAGGGAGAAAGTTGTGATGGAGGCCGTTGTTCAGACAAAAACCTGAATTCAGACAAAGACAAAATATGTTGAAGGCTTGTTTGTGTGCATTGATAAGTGATTTCAAGAGCTCTTCATGAATATTTCTGTCTCTTTTTTTTTTGCCATTCTCCTTTTCTGTATCCGTCTCCCATTCTATTTCCCTTTCGCTCTTTTCCCCTATCTACCTCACTCGGCCCTCTTATATACACCTGTGTATATCTGTTTATATTCCACATGTATGTACAAAGAATGTTGTTATATGATTGGTCAAGAGTTGATCAGGTGATGAAGCGTAGTTTTTCCCATCTGATCACCTGAGAAGAAAAGTTCGTTACACTGTAGTTGATAGTACTTGTTGGTTTCGCTGATCTCTTCACATTCCTAACGCGTGATCAGTATTTTGAGTACGCGCGAAATAAAAGTGCGTAGCTCGGACTATCAATTGTATAGCTCGGCGTAGACGACGCCGCGCTGCGCGGTAATTACAAATTTGTGGTTATAGCGCGCTGCGCCGGGCGTACGTACAAGCAGTAGAAGCCTTCAATTTCCCCCACACAGTATTTCACCAAAGCAAGTGTGCAATTCTCTACAACCTCGTACCAAAATTAACCTAGAATTTCACTTTCCTGTATTTTATATGAATTATGAAAGGTATTCTTGGAGGATCTATGTTCTCACCGATACCGCACAGGTAAGCGAATTTCGATTTCTTCTTGCTTTCCCAACAAAATCTTACGAATTAGCGTCACTATGTTACTGTGTTCGTTGGAATTTGTAGAGTCTATATCGCAACGTGCACAAAGTAAATTTGCTTCCGGGTTTCGGAGCGTCGCGTGAATATGAAACCAATCTGAATGTATACGCTATCTTTCCTCAGCTTACGCTACGGAAAGATAGCTACATCCAGATCGCCTTGGAAGTGATGGTTCGTCCCATCACCTTCACCGATGTTGATTATTTGCTTACTATCTCTCGCTCCTCATCTACCCCCCCCCTCACATTCTTTCTCTCTCTCTCTCTCTCTCTCTCTCTGTCTTTTTATGATCCGATTAATATTCCCGTCTGGATGTGCTCGTCTCTGACAGGCTCACTTTGACACGAATGAAAATCTGAAGCAGTATATTCGTTCAGGTCACTATTCGGCAGCCCCAAAAACGAAATCGACGGACCGACGGATATCGTGGAAATGCACTTGAGGTGGGGGAGTGGCACAAACTTGCTGTCAAACAGCCTTTGAAATTAAGCAAGTACCGCTTTGAAATAAATGGATTCATATTCATGTTACTTTTGATGAGATATTGTCATGACCCTCACCCCATATCTTAAGCCTGTCACCGAACCAGAAGTAATTCAAATAATCAAAAGTGTTCGTAACGGTAAAAGTCTCGGTTTTGACAACATATCTGTTGATATATTGCAAAACCTTGTACATACTTTATTCGCAGACCTTTGGCACACATATGCAATCTGTCAATACAAACTGGTGTATTGCCCTTCAAAATGAAAATCGCAAAAGTTGTACCCATATTCAAGAAAGATCTCACTTCAGATTGTAGCAAATATAGACCCACTTCTATCCTTCCATTATTTTTCAAGGTACTCGAGAGAGTTATTTACAATCGTATCTACAATTTCATGGTGTGTAATATATCATTTGTTCCAACCAATACGGGCTTAGAACGAATTGCTCTACCGGTTTTGCTTTAATCAATCTTTATGATAAAATACTGAATTGTGTCTGAATAAGCATGCAATAGCTATTTTTTATGGATTTATAAATTTAGCATTTGATACCCTGTCGCATACAATACTATTAGCAAAATTGCGTTATTACGGGATTCGGGGCATACTACTTCTTTGGTTTCAAGGCTATCTAGCTGACAGAAAATAATACACTGTGTATAACTCACATACTTCTGAATTCATGTTTCTCACACCTGGTGTACCACAGGGTTCACTACTTGGTCCTTTATTGTTCCTAATATATATCAATGATATAATAAATTCCCCACATCCTTTTGACTACGTTCTTTTTGCAGTCGACACTGCTTTAGTTCCCCGGAGAGGAAAGCATTTACATTTTTATCAATAAAGTGAATGTTCATTTAATTCATGTTAACAATTAGCTTTTGTGCAAGAGATTATCTCTAAACATTGTAAAAACTCAATTTGTTGTTTTCAGACTTAGGCAAGACCTAAATACTTATTATAATGATGATCCCTTATACATCAACAACATTAGAATTAAGCAATGTTCTGTGGTGACATATCTTGGAGTGCTTGTAGATATGTATTTATGTTGGGCTTTACATATAAATTTTGTTTGCGGAAAAATATCACGTAACATTGGTATCATGAATAATCTGAAACTCACTATTCCACGTAAACTCTTCTTAATGATGTACAACGCATTCATAGTGCCTCACATCGCTAATTGCAATGCGTTATGGGGTTCGTTGCATCCTTCTAAATTAGTCAGACTTCATCGTTTATACAGAACAAAATCCTCCGTATTATGTGCCAGCTCTCATTACCTTGAATCTTCGTTACTCCTGTTCGAACGTTGCTTAATGTTTTTGATATAAATACGATGCTAATTGCCTGTTTAATGCGTAGATACTTTTCAAACCTTCTTATCTCATCAAGGATGTTTAAGCATATGGATAAACATCGCTTTGAACAAGGTTTGATGGCGCCGCTTAATATTCATGAATAGCAGCTGCTCTCATTAATATGATGCATGCGCGATTGCGTCACGTTCACCTGGATTTCATAATAGGCCATACGCATTCCTATACAAGCATACATTTCAGCTTTCGTTGCTGAACTTTTAATTTTGTCACTAAGTGCTTCTTACGTAGTTAAAAAGGACGAGCGAATACGAAATTTGATACTTTTTGAGATGGAAATACTAGCTTGGCCGCGGTTGGCCGCGTTTTTCATGTTACTTGTCCGAAAGGAAAATATCTGAAAGTAACGTTTCATGCAATTTTGTAAGCAGGTATGATGCGGAACATTGTGAAATTGAGACTTTTATACTGCAACTTGATATCACGTTTAGAGCCTTTTTGCCATATTGTAACACTATTCCTCGATTAAATCTTTACTGATGCATCGTAGTTATTACATGTCACAACTGCGCAAGCATATGGGGTGAGGATATTTCCCCAAATTCTTCTGCGCATCCAATTTTGTTTATACGTCAAATGCATGCAAAACTCATCCAGAGAATCGGCGGCATTGAACATCGAGATCAAAGAGAAAATCTTTGTGAAGGGTTCTTTTGTGACCAGAAGGAGAGTACAATGAATCTGAATTAATTAAACGGCTGATATTTATCCTTAATCTCATGCACATGTTTTCATTGAATGCTGAAATTCATCAGTACAATACCCTTTAACCTGTTAAATTCCACATGTGGAAAGTTAAATACGAAATACTCTTTCCAAATCAGTCCGTTGTTTAGGTCCAGTAACCTAGAATTCATTACCAGCCCACATTCAGAATGCTTGATTTCGTAGTTCATTTAAAATCAACTTGTAAACAGTGTCAAAATAAAATGTAGGCCAAACTACAAAGGTTAACTGACTGGCAATGGAAGCCACGTTGCTCAGTAATGTGTTTCTTTTGTAATAGCTTTAAACACCACATGGCCGAGTTCATTGACTCATCTTCTAAAAGCCCTCATACCATATGTTTTATAATACATGTAACCTAGGGTCTGTGGCGCACTGGATGCATCGCATTCTTAATTCTTTTGTCTATCCTTTTCGCAGTTAGGAGCCGTGCCTAATTAATTGTTACCCGCTTTTTTTCGGTTTGCCTGATTTTGCCCTAGGAGTATTATGTAATAGTAAGTGACGTGAGCACATATGGGAGAACATGATTGGTAGATTTTGTTTTGGTATGATGGAACGAGGGTCCGAGAGTACATGAGTTTGAGGGAGTGGTGTGAGGAGCTATTTTGTCGTGATCGATGAAAGACCTGTTTTGTCACCCACGGGGAGGAGTCCTGTGTGCGGGAGAGAGTCGGGGGAAGTCTGGGGACTTGCTGCATGAGAGTGAGTGTATCAGCCCCAACTCTAGCTGCCACTGTTTCTGCTGTCATGAGCGGGAAGTGCAGACGGCCGTCGTGTGGACACAAATTCCTCCGGGAGGCAGGCAACAGGGTCTTCAATTCTTCAAAATAACTGTAAGTCTGAAATATGCCAGTTTGCGGGGGGTTTCTACAACTGTTTAATTTCTGTATAGGCAAGTCTTTCAGATTGAAGTTTGGCTTTCTAAAAGTCAGTGCTTTCAACTAAAGTGAACATTTTAAATGCAAACAATTTCTGACACAAAAATTACCATTTCAAATTGAATGATTTTTTCTAGTTCGGAAACTGAACGTATGTATTTTCAACAAGAACTGAAATGTGTTTAATTATTAGTCAAATGTCAGAGACGCCCTCGTTTGGCATGTAACAAAAGTCGGTCATTTTATGTCAGCCATGTCGAACTTTGAGGAAGCCTATTGTTGGGTATTTCTCATTGATTGGTACCACCGTGTATTTACGGCATATATTTATATTGGGATGAAAATGAGAACTACTTTAGCGTGGCTTTATGTTTTGATATTCAATGGTTTATGCAACTTAGGCATTTTGTTAACAAGCGGTCATAAGTAATGGTTGCTGGTTAAATGGAAGTATTGTACATAGCAGAGGTATGAATCATTCTAGCACTGGACATTATGCTAATTGGAGATATCAAGGATATATCCGGTTGCTGTTTTTTTTTTTTGCGAAGTCTATCTGGTAAACCAAATGGTGTGATTATTGTCATTTTAAGATGTCGTGTGCCATACAAGATATAAAGTTAAAACTAAGTTAAAGTTATACTTGAGTTGAATATATATTTATGATGCGGTGTAACTATATTTCAGCCGTAATCAAGGGTTCAGCCATCACGTGCCCTTGCACCCAGACCGGGCGGTGACTGTTCGGTTTCCTGATCTCCCTCATCGACGTCGCCGAGCATCGACGATCGCAACTACAACCACCTCAGCTCGGGCATCGACGTCCTACCGTGTAACCTCGACAGCGGGTCTTTTGATGAACGTTAAAAAAATCAACGTTATCGCGATCACGTCGTCAAGGCAGCCGGGTTCTATTGACGCTGCACACTGCGCTGAACCTTATCAACCGGCCATATCCAGGTTTGTATATCTGTACCGAAGATATTTTGATGTAAACCCATAATTTAATTAATTACTTTTGATATATTTATGACTAGTAGACAGAGTCAATCGGAAAATATTTGATTGTTTATCCATCCTCATTCCTATTTGAAGAATATTGTATTGAGGCAACATTTCACTGTTCAATTCAATTGCTATGTGTATGTTATTGCGTTTCATTATAATCTGATTATTTAATGCATTCCTTATAATTAAACTTTTATTTCAAACTACATAAACATTAGTTCCGATTTTTATTCTTTATTTATTTTATTCATGAAGAACCCCACAATGTGACAAACAGAATTCCTCCTCTCTAAATACTCTTTACCTGGCGCAACGTAGAATAAAATGAGTTAACAGCTTTAGCTCCCCGGTGTAATTATTTTATTTATCTGCATGTTCTTTTTACACAGGTGTACCTAATTTATCAAGCCACTGAGGCTTTTACGGGTAAACCTTTTTCTGCATTGTTTATACTTGACTCGTATTGGGCATTCTCATTTGACTCGTGCATACTTATTTGCAGTAGAAAATCCACCTCAATGCATATCATGTAATTACACACTAACAATTAAACACATTCTCCTTGAATGTGTTGAACTTGCAAATATTCGTATCAACTTTTTGATTGTCCTTACCTCAGTACATTATTTAGAGATATTTCGCGATTATGTGTTATAAACTTTCTAAAGAAGATCAATCTTCACCTTAGATTTTAAGTGGGAAACTGCTCGTATCCCAATCACAACAGGTATACCCTTGCCCTTGGGCAAGGTATTTTATTCCAATTGCCTAGTCTTTCGGAGGAGACTTTAAACCGTCGATCCCGTGTAAAGGAGAGTCACACCATTGGCACGATAGAACCTGCTTCTCTTTTCATAAAGAGTAGGGAAGTTATCCCGAGGAAGTAGTTAACATATTGATTTATTTCTGATTTGCAATCCTGCTCAAATTCTGTGAATCACATTACTTAAATTGTATAATCTTTTTAGATAACTGTTCGACACTTATATGACACTCAAGTGTTAGTAGTGTCATTAATTTCTTATCAATCAATCAATCAATCAATCAATCAATCAATCATTGTTTATACTTACATCTCTGCAATACTCATGTTGTGCCGCTTTTCATTAATCGTCGCTTGTATTGCCGATCAGTTACTATTGATATTTTCCTATGTTAAGTCATGTGTTGATGTAATACATGTTTCAATGTTGTATATCATTTGGACTTGTTCTAGATTCGACGTACTGGTGGTCAAGACGCGACCCATCGACATCGCCTGGCCCGCCAACGCCTAGGAGATCGCGCGGGAGATCCTGGATTATGTCACGGACGGCGACACACGCCCTCTCCTGGTCCATGCCTTCTCCGTCAGCAGCCACGTGTACGACCTGATGGATGCATCAGAGGGAGAAGAAGCACGCGTCTGCGGAGCGGAGTATAGCCGTTAGGCCTATGCGTCGGTGCGTTACCGCATCGTTGATCAAATCCTGTACAGTTGTATTCTCTCCAGGGATAGCTACGTGGGTATCTACTCGCAGGCCGCCAACTCTTTTACGCAGTTTGTCATCAAGAGGGTTGCAGAGACCTACTATTGGCTGACCAACAAGTACACCATGGATAGCATCGTCAAGGTGAGCTTGAAGGGTGAACTCTCTCGTGAGCATTGGCGTGAAGATGTGTAGTAAGCCAATGTGGTTTTCAGGGAATGGTAATGTAATAGTTAATTGGTGGAGATGTCGCAAGGACAGCTTAGATAAGTTACAGAGACTTACAGGAGACTTGAAAAAAAAATTAAACACATTCGAATTCACGATGACTTCTCGGAGACCCGTCTAGTCTCGCGGAGACTCGGTCTCAAACAAGCCACATATTTCTAACATTTTACAAGGCATAAACTCAGCAGTAATTTACATCTTGGGGAATCATAATTCAAAATGATTCATTGAGATATGAAGGAAAGCGAGAATTACATAAGAATTTCTAAAGAAACAAAGCACAGTTTATTAACGGTCCTATTGTTCTGGATTGTCCTTCAGGTGAATGAGATCTTGACTGGCCGCCCGGTCAAGGCGCCCGCCCTGAACCTCTTCTCTCTCGATTATCGCCACGGCCAAGGGAAACGACGAGTTGGTCGAGCAGTGGCGCAAGCATCCGGAGAGCGACCTTGACGTCAAGTGTTGCAGAGCTCCCCACTTTGCGAAGCACAGTGACGAGTAGGAGGAGAGCATCTACGGTTTTATGGGCAAGCTGACACTGCAGAGGTGCCGCACGTTCCAGTTAGAGAAACTCAGCAGTAATTTACATCTTGGGGAATCATAATTCATAATGGTTCATTAATGTATGAAGGAAAGCGAGAATTCCATAAGAATTCCGTCGTTCCGGGGACGCTACTGTAGGAAGCGCCAAAGCAGGCCGAATTAAAGTAGAATGAGTGAGGGAGATTGTCGAGAACACGTGGAGCTCAACAAATGAACACTAGGCTAAATCTTCCTAAAGGAGTGGTCACTATAGACTGTAGGATGGACTTTGGCACGACTTAACGAAGGATGAGTGAGGGAGATAATTAATCCGCGCAGCCACCTTGACAAATGAACAAGAAATCTCTCCTACGAGAGATGCCATTATAGGATGGACTTTTGCGAAACTTGACAAAATGGTAAGGGAGAGAGAGAGCCCGCTGAGCTAGCGCAACAAATCGGATGGGCTTTGGAACGATTTGAAGAGAACGCGCAGAGGTATCTCAACTAATCAACGCTACATCTCTCCTTACGGAGAGGTCATTGAAGGATGGACTTTCCCACAGAGGAACACCGGGGTAACTCCACATGTCCAATATAAATATCAGCGACACATCTATCTCTTGATTAAGCTGCGAGCTTTAGGATTGACTGGTCAGAAATAACCGCCAATCTTAATTGTTTACATGCCGAAACTCGCACATCATTATTGAACCGGCGGACTACATCTCCTTTGGGGTATTGAGCATTAGTTTATAACTGATGCAGGGGAACAAAAGGTATTTTGTATCCACCCATTGGACAGTCAGTATAGACATGTTCACTTTAATTGCGGATCATATTCAGATATGCCTAGAACGAGTATTTACCTAACTTGTGACATATGACTCAAGTCATAGCTGTATGTATTATGTCACACAAAGAAGAATGTTTCATTATCATGTATATACAGTGTATATTATGAAACTGATATGTGAGCCCAGAATCTGAAGGTTGAGATTTTGTACGTCGTAAACTGTGTAAAGTTGACTTGAAAGAGTTTGGATTGATGATAAAGAACCAGGGGTATGGGGCATGGGAAGAAGGATTATTAAGTTGATAAGCATCCTGACTGACTGGTTTACCATGATATGCAATTGATACAAACAGCTCAGAACTGTGTGGCACTTCATGATCGCCTACATCACACGAGAGAGAGAGAGAGAGAGAGAGATAGAGATAGTATATCAAGCAGTCATATTAACTATCAAGATAGCTTGGACAGACCACAAGGCAAATCATGGTCGCTGAATTATTTCACGAAAAGTTGGATTGCATGCATGAATACATTTGAACAAAGAATGACACCACTTCTTAACCCTAATACTACCGGGGTATTTCAGAGCATGTTGTTAGGGTGGGGTGGTATTATGGCCATGGGCCGCCCGATTCCCTCATTTTTTTTTTATAAGGCTCAACAATTATGTACTCTAGAAGTTGTATAGCTAAATTTACGAAAGTGCCTTTATTTTTTAAATTCAATAATGTATGCTCATTTATGCAAGAAATCACTAGATAAAGCCTCAGGAATATCAACTTCTGGTACAAATGTCTTTCAAAAATCCCTCATCAATTCCTGAAAAAAGGATAGGTTGTGGTAATTATTTTTCACGTATTTCATTGTTTTTCGTCAAGCGCATTATGCGATTTGGGTGTAAGTGTGTGTGAATGTGGGTGTATGTGGGTTTGTGTGTGTTGTAATTATTTACACTACCTATTAGAAAAGTATTTACATAAAATGGGAAATCTCCTGCATGATTTTGTCTATATGGTTGTGCTCAGTCATATAGAAAATAGCGAAATTTCAGTGATATGTGTTTGGTAAACGTAATCTGATATCGGCACGGTAGGTCCGATTGTCAAAAATTTGGTATCAAAATGTGCGGAAAGGATCAGAAAAAAATATCATGTTCGTTTCGAAATATTGAGGTGTTCGGAAGTACCAAAAATGTACGGGGGGTGGGGGAATAATTCACCCCCGTGAGTATTAGGATTAAAGGATTATGTGAAGCATGCTGAATTCTCAATACTGCGCATAAAAGGGAACGTCGTCCCATTAAGAATTAGTGTAAGAGACCGGCGGCATGGATCATTCTTTGACACAAATCCCCGTTACATATACGCCCGTGTTGCAAGTAATAGCATGTGAAGTGCACAGTATTGATGCAAGAACACGACATGGAATTCATTCTCTATAAGAAGCAGAATTGTGGTTCTATCTAATTGAGGAAAGCAATGTTTGAACAAGCTATTTATCTCTCAAATGACATTCTGTTGCATGTGAATCTCCAACGATATAAGCTATCCACCATGTACATTGTATATCTACATGTTCATGTTATGAGAATCAGTGTTGCCGTGTGTAAAGTATCTAATTGGTGATTCAAATGGATTAGGTTCTTTGCATTTTAGAGTGTACAGCTCTTTCTTTTTTTGTCGTTTTTTCTTTTTTTTGTCGTTTTTTTTTTCCCCGAGATATTCCTTCACATATACATATATGCTTCTCTCTGCTTGTGGTCTGCGTCGGGCTTCGCTGAAACTCCTTGCGTCCGGACGCAAGGACGACACAGGGAAGGATCGTAGAAGTTGGCAAGCAAGCTGCCAACTCCACGTAGAAAAACACGGACGGCCGGTTGTGACCATGGTATCCTAGTATAAATGTACTCATCGTTTAAAGGATGGAATAAATAAGAACTTAATAAGTTATATTTAAAAGCGTTTAATAAAGACAGAGTTATAAAAGAACAGGTATGCATTTTTAATTTTTAGTTCTTGAAATAAAATGTATGTTTGTCACATATATCCCACCTAATATCCCTCATTCTCATTTTCAATTTTATTTTGTAATAAATTATTTTACCTTAATACTTTGATTTCAGTTGTATTTTTTTTGTGGGGGGGTGGGGGGGGGGGGTGGGGGGAGGTTCAGCCAGCAAATAATATGTAAGGAAACAACATAACATTTTTTTATATATATTCAGGAGAGTTTTTGTCGACAATTGCCAAAGTGTTGCATCACTGTTTGATTTGAGTTTTGACTAGGACAATTCTCTGCATCCACAATATAGATATTTGAGTGTTTCCTTCATCAAAAAAATGAGCATTTACATGATTATACATGGATCAGTTTCATCATTACCGTATTGATATGTCATGAATTTGAAAATGTTGATGCATTCAAGAATAAAAAAAATATATTTGTATATATATGTATATTTGTATATATATATATTAAATTAAGCAACCGTCTACGTCTGCTTATCTGAATATAGAGTACCGAAGTGTGACGCCATTTGAGCATTATTGTCAAGACAAATGGCTCTAAGCAATACGGGCAGAACAAGCGGAGGTGATTACAACGGGGAATGTAATAGGGAATGCCAGACACTAGCCCGATATACAATATCGGACACGTAAACCTCTCAGTGGAGTGAGTTTGTTTAGAGCCAATTTGTCTTGACAACATTTCCATATGACGACACCACTTCGATACTCTTTATGAAAGAATGCTTGCATCGGAAGAGAAAAGAACAACGAAGATGGCTTTAGAGAAAGAGAGGTGGAGGGGGGGGGGGTAGAGCGAGAGAGAGAGGAGGAGGGAGAGAGAGAGGTGGAGAGAGAGGAGGTTGGGAGAGAGAGACGGAGAGAAAAGCGAGCGCCATGGAAAAGTAGTAACATTTCAATAGCCAATTATCTCACAGCATATAAGATCATATCATAGTTCATGTTACTACAAGATTGTATAAGATTTAGAGGGCTCTCGGGTCACTTTCAGGATACATTTGGGCAACAAATCCCCCCTCCTCCATGTGATTTTTTCAAAAATTGCACATTTTTTTTTATATCAAAAAGAAAATTACCTTAGTAATAGATAGAAACTTGTTGACAATCTCCAAGTATATATGTTTAATACTCTTCGAAAAGGTACCAACATCAGCAATCGGCCTGTTGGCTCAGTTGGTAGAGTGTCAGACTGATAACCTGAAGGTCGAGAGATCGATTCCTGATGCTCTTTTGGTTTTTTTCTCGTTGATCTAAAACTAATAGTCTATACGCTAAAATCACCAAGCAAAACCACCGACGTCTTATAGCCTAGTGGTAGGGTAAGCGCCGGGACCACCTCACACTCGTGCTAGCGAGCACGGGTTCGAAACCCGCTAACTCCAAGGTTGCAAAACCAAGGTTCAAGGATTGTCGGATGGCCCGGCAAAGGCATTGGGATCACCCTTGTTCCTCCCCTAAAGAGTTAGAGTCTATAGTTTTTATAGGCTACAGTTTTTAGGAGGTGGGAAGGGATACGCGAATGGGCCGGTCGCCATACCAGAAGGGAACTAATGGTAGTCGGTAAGGGTGATGAGCTTAATTGCGGAAGCCCGAAGTCACGACACCTGAACTCCTGGCAAACCATCGCTTAACCTTTTATTTTTTTTTGTTGAAAAATTTACTTTCATTGTTGTTTTCCTTCTATCACTGATGATAACAATCAACCAGAGCCTTATCATCTTTGTTGTTCCGTTTTTCATTATTCCATATTCCTCTTCTTATTATTTTTCTGCCCGTTTTTGTCCATTGATTTTTTACACTTTCCTGGAGCATGTTGCATATAGGTTTTAAATTATTCTCCCTTACCATCAATGGTAGCTACCAAGAAAACCTATCTGCAACATGGCCCTCATCTCTGATATCATCCAATCTTATTTGCACACAGTAGATGGTATCCTCAACCAGCAAGGCTATCATTCAATCCTACAGCGGAAGGCCTTCCCTTCAGGGAAACGCCTGATCGGAGGAGGGTTCATTTTCCAGTAGGACAATGACCCAAAGAGGAGGGTTCATTTTCCAGTAGGACAATGACCCACACGTCAAGACTATTCAAAGAATATGCAAAGGCAACTTGAAGAAGAAGGAAGAGACACAAGTCGTGGCAATCATGGATTGGCTGCCCCTGTCTACAGATTTCAATCCTCTTTCTTGTCGTTTATGCTTTTGAATAAAAAAAGAGTTTTCCAGACAAGTGAAACACTAAGTATTGTTTAATCTTATTTGTGTGTTTGACTTCTAACTAGGAAAAGGAAAAATGAATGAAGTAACGCATTTAACCCTGTATAAGGGTGAAAAGCTCTGGATATGTGGATTACGCGAATGTAATAAAAAGGTTAGCATTTTGAGAAAATGCCATATTGACTGGTAGGCAGCCATTTAATAGAGTATAACTTTGTTTGAATCAAGAATAAAATGCACATTCTTATATACTATTCACTTTAAAACAAAACTCGAACTATGCTATGAGCCTGAATATCAATAAAGCCTACACTTATAGAAAAACACGCTGAATGCAGGTGTTCCTAAACTTTTGGAGTTCAGTGTATCTCTCTTACTTTGTCTCCCACTACGTATCACTCTTACTTTCTCTCTCCCTATACGGTACATACAGCTGGTCACCATACCGTACCGGGTAGGCAAGCGAAGGAAGGGCAGACCACAGCGAAGGTGGATAGAATCAATCAATGGGTAGATGGAGATTGAAATCTTTGCATGAGGCCATTCACAAATATCTCCTTATGGGTAACAATGTGACTAATCATATATTGATATACGTTTAACATGATTCATCAAAACATTGATTGATACAAAATATAGTTTGTTTTAAACTATCAAACATGAATAAGTATTGTTTTCCTTGAAAGTGTAAAACATAAAAGATCAAGGTCTTAAAAATATGCCTGACTGAATTACACACAGAAATATACCGTTTGTTATGAATATAAGCAAAATATGTGCCCATTGTATAAAACCTGATTTTAGTGTATGATTTCATTTTCTGTTCAGGGGGAGGGGGTAGGTTTCGAATTTCTTGCAAATAAATACCCCATTTCTCTTAGACTTAAAAATCCAGATCTCATCATAAGCAACTCTGCTGACTTATTTTTTCATTAAAAATGTCTGTATGCAAAGTTCACAATTAATGCTTTAACTAGCGTGACTTTAAAGCCTGCTAGATATATGAAAAGTTCAAATACTTGTATTTCAGCAAAATACAAAAGACTGGATACATGTGTGATTTTTTGCAATGAAAATTATATCATACATTAGCGAGGTTATACTACAGATGTGACACTAATTATTCTAGAATATTATGCTCTACCAGATAACAATATGCAACAACAATGCTTTTGAACAATAATATACACAAAGACATTGAGTAGGTACTGTCATTTTAAAAAGGATCGTGTCCTCCTCAAAGACCAGCAAACCCAGTGTACACACACATTTATTACTTGACATTAACAGAATATACACAACACATTAGATAAACAGATGCTTTGTGATGATGGATGTCAGCATATTGATGCATTTTCTTTAATTTCTTCTTAAAAACATCTCCAGACACAAAGTAATTCATGTATATATACATTAAGTTTTAAAAAAATGTGTATGTTGAGTTGCAACACTCATGCATCCATCACACGGTTAAAAGAATAACTTATACAGCACCAGATTCAGTTTGAATATACACTTATAAAATAAGTGATAATATGAAAAAAAAAAGAAGAAAACAAATAACATTTCTTCTATAAAAAGAAAAAGGCTTACGCTAAAGACAAACCCACTTCACCTGTTTAATCAATGCAGTACAGACATGGTCCAAGGAACACATTGGTGTCACATGTGTGAGCTCTCCTGACCACATTATGGTATGTTTTAATGTTATCGAAATATTCCAAAAAACCTGCACTGATCGGGTTTAAGGAGACTTGATAACCCCCTTCTTCTACAGGGTGCCCCTTCCTTCTCGTTTCAATAAAGTGCGCCAAATCTACGCTTGAATGATAAGAGGGCGATAAAGTTCCAACTCTCCCCCAGTCCAAGGTCAGTATTTGCCCTCTTATATCATTGAGAATGGTTGAGTACTGAATATCACAAACTACTTCAAAACTCTATATTAACCAAGGACAAATAATCCATAAACAGTACATGTATAAAACCAAATATTTTCAAAATGTAACAAGAGTGCATTGTACTGTTTAGCCATGGCATTCACTGTAATTGTGGAGGTATAACTTTGTGTACTGTGAACATCTTTCACACAATGTTGATACAGCAGTTTTTTGTTCACATTTTGCAAGACTAAAATGACATTCTGGCATGCTTTCACACATCTCTAAAATGGCCATATTTGGCACGAAATTCATTGTGTGTTGATAAAACCTGAATATTAAGATTTGCAGCATTGAGATGAGCATCAGAACATGAATTTTGAGAGCACCTTGAGATTCACTATACACATCAAGAGCCAGTATTTCACATAACACATATTTCCATGGAACATCAACACATATAAAGCAACGGGGTATTCAGAGTAAATACTGAGTGGAGTAATAAAGAGAGACTAGTAGAATAAACAAAGGGGGTGGTTGATAATTAATGTTGGATAACAAACAAACTAAAGGCACATTCACAAATAGTTGTTTTGCTGCTACTGCTCCATTTACATGTAATACACTCAGTCTAGACCAGCAACAACTTCTGCAGGCTTGAACTCTTAAACAATGATAATAACAGCACCTTTCTTTGCAGCAATGTACGTGATGCATTTTCTTTACCTCCTCTTTCTCTTTCCTCGTCTTATTCTTTGTACCATTACATTCCCTTGATGATTTCCTCCGTCAGAGCTATACCCCACTAGCGCCTGAAACGAGACTGACCGCGCTAACCCCAGTGACAGGCGAGGGGTGAACGGAACCAACACCAACAAGGCCTTGTCAAAAGGCTATATCGACTCTAATACAGCATCTCCATGCACAGTTAATACTTAAAGGCTGTCAGTGATTCGAAGAGTGGAGGTGGTGCTAAAAGTAATAGCGCATTGAAAATGGTTGCTCACTTCAATTAGATATTAACGTGTGGAAACTTGCTCGCTAGCGGTGTGCGATTCCTGTGCGAATCTATTGGAAAGTGTCTTGCTCTCTCAAGCCATAAATTGAAGTTAGCGATTATTTCCGATCGCCCAAAAGTTTACGCGAAGACGATACTAGGTCAGTTGGAACGATATCTGCCTATGAGAACGACATATGCCACACCACTGGAACATAATGTACCGGTATATCGTGTTCCAGAACGATATACATGTATATCAAATAAAATAGGAACGGAATATGCCATCACACCGGCCACCATACCGAGTGAGCGAAGGAATGATAGCTCCCGACGACGGTGGACAGAATCGAGCAATAAATTGCTATCTGCGACTTAACACGAGCTGCAAAAGATAGATCTTGCTGAGTCAGTATGGCATGGAGGACTGGTCATCGGGAGAAGGACTTGAATATGTAGCATCGGACTACCGTCTACCCCATGCTGCTCTCATGCTATCAAGATATTATTGGCGTGGTACTCATGTCCTTCACATTAACATTGTTATAATTTGTGTAGAATTTTACAGGGGCGTGGAACAAAACCTTCACCTCCAGCTTGAATTGCAAATAAATAGACGATATATTATCCTTCCTTCCTCATCTTCACTATAGTTCATCTTCACTATAGATTATGCTGATGATGGACTCTGGATAAAAAACATATTGACATTGTATCAGGGACCAATAGATTTTGTTTAGCCCTCTTAGATATGACACCATATATGATGTGAGAAAATATGACATTCAAATGTTATCCATAGAATACGTCAATAATTGAAATGGCCGTAAAATATAGCTTTTTACATGCTTGTCAGATTTGGTGCTTTTAGACAAAAGTGAACAATAATTATGAATTATAAAATTATATCAAGTTTTGCCGCTGGACTATCCGGTCAAAAACGCTGAGTCGATCTTCCGCCATCAGTACAAGCATTATGTGGCATCTCTTCCCGACGCCTACGTAAGTCAAGGGAGTTATACATTATTTTCCCTAAAGAAAAAATAATTAATCTTTAAACCCACATTCACGATGAAAAGCCAAAGGCAAACTTGCTACCCCCCCTCCTCCTTTGTAATATTTGTTTTCGTGCAGCTATACGTGTTCATTGAAGTGAGGCACAAAGAGGATAAAAATGCACCAACTTACATCGCTTATTGTTGGTGAATAAGTCCCCCCTCCCCCCCCCCCCCTCAACAAAAAAAAAGAGAAAAAAACCTATTTCATTGTTGTAAGAAGTAATCCTGAGCGCCATTTTGAATAAGGCTAAGCGCTCTTCACCGCACTGATATCATTTCATTCACTCCATGGATGAATAATCAGCAGGGAAAAACATATCGAAGATGTCAAGGTTTGGCCTATATTTGCCGTTTGGCTGCCTGATTTTGTGCAAATCATCATGGTCTGTATGTGGGGCCCAGGAGTGGGGTATTTCGCCAGGATGTAAAGCTGCACCATGTTGATCTAAGTCGTCCTTTTGTTAACCCTTAACGTACTACTTGCGGATTATTTCACCATTAATACATACAGTCCCATAACACAGAATATTGTCTGGCACACAAAGGATTAAAATGCATGCTATTCTAGCAGAAGCAATGTCATTATAGAGAAAGTCTCAAGGCCTGGGTTTGTCACGTCGCAGTAAATCGGCAGCGCTCGCTCGTTCTATAGAAATCGTGAGCGTTTTATTTTTCGTCTCGCGAAATCTCACGCGCAGATTTTGCTGCACCTAGATTGTGATGGAATTCGACATGCTCGCGAGATCTTTTGCTGGTGTCTTCTGTAAGCATACTGATCAGGATTTTTTTTAGACAGGGATTGATATTATATGTTTCTTAACAAATATTTTAATTTTTTTCGAAATCCACAAAGGAGTTTTTATGTTATTTGCTTTCAAAAACAGGCCTCATTTTTTTTTTAAATATGTATAAACTCTCAGACCTTGCTGGATCCTGACCCTATGGACCCTATGGATCGTACGGCAACGACAGTTATGGCTCTAAAAATTCAATACTCCAGCAGAGATTTTGATTCCAATATTGTTTGGGCTCAAAAATAAAACATTTGTGCTATTCGTCTTCAAAGTGATTTGAGATTTCAGAAATCGTACGGACTTCGCAACCGATATATATATATATATATATATAAGCTCTCAGACTTTGCTGGATCCTGACCCTTCTACAAATTGAAGGGCAACACCAGTTACAGCATTTGAAAGCCACTACTACAGCGGAGAATTTGATTCCACTTTTGTTTGGGATCAAAAATAAAACATTTGTGCTATTCGTCTTCAAATGACGCGAATTTTCAGAAATCACACGGACTTCGCAACCGATATTCGTCCGCAGGCAGCAGAAAACACGCGATTTTATCTTCAGCTCGGTAGTCGTGACCTTCACTTGACCTCTGGAACCGCAAAAAGGTCTCCCTTTCAAACGTCGATATCTCCATGAATAAACCATATTTCTGTACCATTTTTTTTGCAACTGTATGTTGGAGATCGAAATTTACCAGGTATGAAAAAACATTCAATTAAAATAGACAGAAAAATATTGCAAATTCGAGATGAATATGTGATTCTAATTAAATAAAGAAAAATGAAAATAAAGGCTATATTTCAATTTCAATCACTTTTGAGCCCCCAACACTTATAAATCATCTGAAGCGGAATTTATGTATACTTTGTGAACATACCATTTTTTCAACTTCTCCTTGTAGAAGGGTCTGGATCCAGCAAGATATCCAACATGGTCAAATCCAAACTGCATGAGACATGACGAAGTTGTGAGCGATCCTAACTAGCCAATCATAGTCCGAGACCCTTGAATCGCCGGTGGCATTTCATTATTATCGTGGACTATGATTGGCTGGTTAGGGTCGTTCACAACTTTGTCATATCTCGCTCATTTTGGATTTGAACATGGTTGATGTTTTGCTGGATCTTGACCCTTCTATGTGGGGAGGTTGAAAAATAATGGTATCTCCATAAAGTACAACAAATTTCGCTTCAGATGACTTTTAAATGTTAGGGGCTCAAAAACGATTGACATTGAAATATATAAATTATTTTAATTTTTTATTTTTTTTTTATTAGAACTACATATTTATCTCGAAATTGCAATATTTTTCTGCCTGTTTTAATGAAATGTTTTTTTCACACTTGGTAAATTTGGACCTCCAACATACAGTTACAAAAGAAAGCGTACGAAAATATGGTATATTCAGGAAGATATTGCAGTTTAAAAAGGAGACGTTTTCCGCGGTTCGAGAGGACAAATGAAGGTCACGACTACCTCGCTGAGGTATAAGTCCTGCCAATACCTCGCTGATAAAATAAGCGTATTTGGCTTATCGCACAGTTTTCATTCATTACCTTCCTTGATATTGGCATTACTTCTACTAGATAGCATGCAACCTTAAACAAAGGAGGGCCCATAAATAAAAACAAAAAGATTTCCGCTATAAATCCTAGCAAAACAACGCAACCCTGGGTTCCACATACAGAACATTTGTACACGAACACATGATCTCGCAGCCAAATGCAAATTAAGGCCTAACCTTGACATTTCTGATGTTTTTTCCTGCTGATTACCCATCTATGGTTTCTATGGTGTTTTGCCCGGACTTATAGCTGAAACCCGTTTGTCTAGTTTTGTTAGGCTGCATGCTATGTAGTAAAATGCAGGGTCATTATCAAAGAAAGTATTGTATTCACTCTTTCTCTTAGGTTTGTCAGGTCGTACAATATTCAAGGGAAATGTATAAGGCCTAATCTCGCGTAATTTTACACTGCCTTGCATAATAAGGATAAAGCACATTTGATGGCATTGAAACAAAGTTAGTTAATTCACATAAGAAAGCGTCTTTGTGTCTTCCTTGGCAAACTCCAGATGGACCAAGTTGATGGACCACAGATTCAAATGATATTTCCCAATAATGTCTTCTTGGGCAAGAAAGTCCATGAGATCTGAGTATCACCCGTGTAATTACAACAAAATCTCATTTCTGTTTTAGAAATGTTCTATTTCGTTCATCATTTAGCTAAACGGCTTTCAGATCATAAAAATACCCTGTCTAAAAGGTTTAAGTCCCGTTTTGTGCATTTCTACATGGTCTACTGTAGTATTTATTTGGAGAACAGTGTGGCAAATAAGCATATTGCAACTTCAAGATTTCAAGATTCCTTTTCTTAAGTATGGCTCTTCGTAATGATCTAATCAGTTGCTCTAACGTAATTGAACGCCTTATAAATCAACATGAAATATCATTTATTCAATCCAATTTTTCTTGTAGTCTTTTTCCACATAAAACTGATAGCAAACCAGGCTCCCATGCCCAATGTTGTCATTATGTGAGAAAAATAACCACCCATGTGAATTTGGGCCAATAGTGTTTTTCTTAGTCCTTTGTGTAATTTTTAATTGTAATGATGCGTTCTACCAGAAGCCATAAGCGCTCTCCCAACTTTCCGATTGGGAAAAAAAATTGTACTTGTTTTGCTTCTCTCAACAAAGATCTAGTTGTTCTTTTCCATATGAAGGCTGCGGTATGTCAATAACCCGTCACGAGTCTGTGAGTTTTTGGATTTAATATTGTAAAGACGTTGTTGTGTACTTTGCCCTACTCTGACAAAAGGAAGCAAGTGACAAATGACTCAAATCTGGCTTATTGATGTTCTTAGATTATACACAGCATTCCCCACATACGGCTGAAATCCAAGCAAGAAACATTCATCTTGCTGTAAGATATTCAATCTAACATTTTTTGTCAAAGTAGGGCAGTAAGCCCGTGCTGCGTGCAGCTTTTGCAAGCTGGACTTTCACGTCTTTTGTCTTAAGCCTAAGAGTAACTCAGCTCAGTCTGTAAAAGTTGAAAATAAATTTCTCTCTACGAATTTGTATGAGAGGCAGGGCCGGATCTGGTTTATGATTTCCAAGAAGGTTGGGGGCGTCAGATATCCAATGTCAGAGATATAGCATGCAGCCTAACCATTGCTAACAAAGGACGGACTTCATAAATAGCATGCAGCCTTTAATACGAAGGACGAATTTCATGAATAGCATCCAAGGCCAAACAAATGATGAATGTCATGAATAGCATGCAGGGACATGTTCTACCTCTTTAAGTCCTTGCAAACAACCCAACCCTGGGACCCCACGTACAGACGATTACAATTTGCACAAACAATTCTCCCGGCAGACAAACCGCAAATCAATGCCTAACCTGGCATCTCTGATATTATTTTTTCCCCTGCTGATTGTTCATCTATGGGATGAATGTAATCATAACGATGCGGTGTAGAGCGCTCACCCTTGACTAATGTTGATCATAAAAATATGGTGCACAATGGTGCTTCTCATAATAATGAAATATAATTTAGAGGGAAGTTAAAACGCTACTTATATCCCAATGTTTTAGCTAAGAAGATAAAACTTTATCATGTTTATAAGATCTGTCCCATTCGTGGTTCACCAACTGATTAAGAGAGAGCGTTTTAAATACTTTCGTGTCAGATCATACAGTATTTTGAATATGGATTTGGTTGATGTTTGAAGGTTTCCATGGTGGTATGATCAATCACGAGAGAGGTTTACGGTACACCATGTGTTAAGTCCTGGGAGGACTGAGATGAGAAAACGTGGATAGAATTGAAGGTGAAATGGACAGGCGAGAAAGTGGAGATTTGAAAGTAGAGTATTCTTTCGAAATGTGAGTGTAGTCCTGAAAAGGACTGTAAACCAGAAAGCGTGAAGAGCTGATGAGTAGAGAGGTAGACTCGACGTTTCGGGCAGATTGACTGTCCGTCTTCAGGAGTCCACGTTCTATCCACGTTTTCTCATCTCAGTCCTCCCAGGACTTTACACATGGTGTACTGTAAACCTCTCTCGTGATTGAATATGGATTTGTTTTTGAGAATAACTCTGCCTACTCACCGCTCACCACACATACACACACACACACACACACACACACACACACACACATACACACACTTAGATCCGCCATTGATAGGTCATATCCACATTTCTCTGAAAAATTCTCTTAAAATAAAATTGGTTTCAAATAAACCAGACACATAAAAAACATATTAGTGAATGTTTTATGAAAATCCGTCAAAGGATGAGAAAGTGATGATTTTTAAAAGTTTTAATTTTGTGACGTTGCGTGCGAGCCGGGAATGTTAACGTCTCTTCGGAGATTGCTTTGTTGTACACATTTCATAATGCCTCCTTTGATAAATGACATTGCCTCTGCTAGATAGCATGGATCCTAACAAAGGACGAAGTAGAGAAACATGTTTAGCTATACGTCGTGGCAAAACAACTCAGCCTTGGGCCCCACATACAGAACATGGCGATTTTCACACATAATCCGGCAGCCTTATCCTCGACATCTCTGAGAGATTCTCTTCCTGCTTTTAAACTGTTGCTGATGACTCCCCTTTTAACAAAATTCATGGAGATTGGCAGGATATATATGTCAGAATTATCTCACTTTTGGAAATTATTTGATACTTTATTACATTTATCTATCCTCGTCAGTGTGTCAGGAACTGTTTTGGGCGGTGGCATATGACAACATAAGATAAATAATCTAGCAAAGCATTCCATTTGGTAAATAAGCACAGTACCAAATAAACATGCTTGTTAACACTAAAAACCGGAGATTATAAGCTTTTGCAGTTATAATATTTTTTTCAGTTGCTTCTCTTTTTATAGGATTCTCATTTGTAATGAAGCGGAGACTTGATGTTTTTCCAATTTTAATGTACTTGTCCTTGAGGCATTTAAATCGTCAGCGTGGTACTATTGTCATACCGATTTTGTTCCTCTTGGAGTATCACCCTTCACTACATGGCATGTACTTACTTCAGTTTGATTTAACCTCCGCTATTTCGCATTTGAAATGGTTCAGATCCCTGCTCACTCATTTTACTGACAAACGCCTCATTGATCCTGTAAATGCCATTACTTCTTTGAGGGCCTCGTGTGGTTTTATTTCCAGGTAAGTCACACGAATACAAAATTGGTAGGAAAGTGTGTCAAAATAAATCTTGAATTCTACCACCTCAGTCACATAGGTGAGAATCAGTGTTGTAATGGTACGGGATTGTGTCTGTTTGGTACTGTGAGGGTTGATTACTAAAAACAAGGTAAATTGTGACATTAAAATGCTTGTTATTGTATGAAAACATGCTCATCAGAGTGTGAGTGAAGTCAAGATCGATTTGAATGCGTATTAGTGGAGATAGAGCGTTATCAAAGTGCTACACATTTACTCAGTCAAGGGAAAATATGGCTTTACATGAATCCCTGCATTCACCGTGTTAACATAGGCGTCAGCAATGGCGAATATTTCTCATTAAGATTTAAGTATCTTTCAATGCTTTCCACCACTTGGATCATTGGCAATTCTGGATATGTTATAAAAGACGTAGGCTTTTCCATGAGTCTGACACCATTAACACAGTTAGGCTGCTCTTCGTGGGAGATTATGTCGTACTTTGACCGAACTTTGAGCAGTGCTGGACAATAATAAATATGAACCGCAGTCATCCGTAACCATCCACACGTATTAATAAGCAGATTGCGCTTCAATCTACGTTAATTAACGTAGATTGAAACACAATCTGCTTAACCCATTGTGTGCCAGATGAACTGCTGCTCTATGTGGTTTATGTGTTATTACTTGTGAAAAAGGGCTCGTGTAGCACACAAAGGGTTAATGCGTATCTCACAGTCCCTGCTGACACATAGTCATCGGTTCCTCCCCATAAGCCCTTCACCACTTACTCTATTGCTCTATTTCCAGTAGAATTGTGTTTGTTTTCCCTTTCCCAACTCCACTAATCTATAGATATATCCTTATTAAACATTTATCATTTGATCTATTGTAAAGGGGAGCCTAAAATCCCACAAGCGTCGCTGTTTTATAGGCTGCCACACACTTTGTAATGTAAATGAACGAGTAATCTCTGTAATTTATGTGAGCAACCTGAATTATGTTATTTTTATTATTTCTAATACTATTCATTTATGTATGTAAACTTATTCTCAATTCAATTTCAATTCAATTCATTTTCAGTTCAATTCAAATCAAATTTAATTCAGATGAAAACGAGCAGTCAGAGAGCAATACATGACACAAACAACAAAATGATGTGGTTGCGCGGAGGAATCTTATTGCTACGTTTGGATGATGAAACCTAGTGAAATTTAGGCTCTCACATGCCTGGCGAATGTACTCAGTGTTGCCAAAGTCGCGATTTAGGCGCCAGATTGCGCTACTTTTGTTTTCCGTGCCGCGACTTGCAAAGCCTTATCGCTACTTCGCTACTTTTTGGCTACTTCTGACTTGCTAATTTTCTCCATTGCCAATCATACATTTTCACCTAGTTTCATCATGCTGTATAGCCTTGAAATTGCGATATTTCCGCTGGGCTACTTTTAGCTAAATCGGGCGACTTTTTACGGCTAAACTCTACTTGGGCTGAGAATTTTTGGCAACACTGACAAGCACTTCCTCTCAAACAACAAAGGCACATGGCCAGATTTTACAAGGTATCATTGACTGAACTAAAAAAAAAATCGGGAAAACTCGTAGCAACATTATTGTTCAACTGCAAATTACAGCAGGATATAAGTATGCACTAAATAGATATGATTAAAGATGACTTAATGTTTTCATTCAGTGACAGATGCGGCTTTCAGTGGAACAGAAAGCTATATCTGTCAATGATTATAAGGATTTGAAAAGGAAGAGAAAGGTATTCTATATCGAGAGATGGTAGGTTTTTTTTTCTAAATGTTTACAAGTTTCTTAGATCTACGGTAGATAGCCCGCCCCCCCCCCCCCCTGTTCCTGATCTCAGGGTCTACGTTCCTTGTCTCTGTAACTGCCTTTGTGTTCATTGTTAACGATAAACTCATAACAGACTGATTGACACCATAAACATTAAAGGGTATGTACTGTACTGGGAAGATAAAAAAGCCTTCAAATGGTGATCGTGAGCAATCTTCTTGCCACTGGTCTTAAATTCATGTATTGTCCATTTTAGAGCCTTGCTGAATGTTATTTGCCCTCAAATGATCCACATGTGGAGAGATTAGTGATTAAATCACAGATCCTCCAAATGTTCGGGCCGAACAGTTTGAGGATTTGTGATCCAATCACTAATTATTCCAAATGTGGATCAAGTGAGGGCAAATAACTTTCAGGAAGGCTCTAAAATGGACAATATATGATTTTAAGGCTATTGGTAAAAAGATTGCTCACGATCACCATTTGAAGGCTTTTTTGTCTTCCCAGTACAGTATATGCCCTTTAACATTAGAGCTAAAGATAAAGTGATAAGGGTTGGATAATAGAGTACAGAAGTGGTGTCGTCATATGAACATGTTGCCAAGACAATTGACTCTAAACAAACTCGCTCCGGTGAGAGGTTTAGCTGTCCGATATTGTCAATCGGGCTAGTGTCGGGCATTCCCAATTACAGTCCCCGTTCTGATCACCGATGCTTGCTCTAGAACCACTTGTCTTGACAATAATGCTCAAATGACGTCACACTTTGGTACTCTATAGAATTGGAAAAGTGTAACTCTGGCTCGGATTCAGCACTGCGGTTTAATACGTAACCTGTATTAACTTCAAGGGAGGACAGGAAGACGAAATAAAACATCATGAATTGTTATTTTATTTCGTTCGTCTCGAGAGGAGACTAATTGAGATCCCGCCTCGCGCATGCGCACTCATTTATCGCTTCGTTCGCTGCAAACGCAGGTTCAAACACCTGCTGCACTTTTGAATAAAGGTAGTTTTTCTTCGGAAATACGTCGTATTTCTTATTTTGGACTCTTTACATCTTGTTTCTAGAAGTAACACAAGGCAAGGTAAACATTTACTTTCGATTTGGAATCGTATTTCACGTTTTCCATCATGAGTTCGAGCAACTCTCGTGACCGGGAGTCGGCGGACTTCCACGTGTCTCCGACAGTATCGGGGCCCTCCGCGGCCCCCGAAACTCCGGCGGCGATGCTCCACCATGGGTCTAAGCACCCCGCGAGCACATCAACCTCTCAAAGCCTCGCGAGTCATGAGCCCAAGAGCTCCGCGAGTGGGAAGAAGATAAACGATCGGCTAAAAAGCCTGAGAAGGATAAGAAGAAGCAAAACGATGCTAGAGAGGGCAAGAGCGGCTGTTGCACCACAAATTGTCGTCCCTGCACAAATTGACGTCGACGACAATTTGTGCAGAACCCTGACACCACAAATTGTCGTCCCTGCACAAATTGACGTCGACGACAATTTGTGCAGGGGGCTGACACCACAAATTGTCGTCCCCCCTCGAAACACATTCAATATGACGTTGACGCCTTGAAGGCCATTAGGGGCTTTAATACGTTTTTGTTAATATAATAATTCCTGACAAACATAATACATGAAAACCAACACATAACTCAAGTGTATGAATGCACACAAACCAAAATAAAAGGTCACGTTAAAGTTTTTTTTTTGTGTGTGTGTACATGTGTGCGTGAGTGTGTGTGTTTGCGTGCGTGCATGTGTGAGTGTGTGCGTGAGTGGGTGTGTGTGTGAGTGTGTGCGTGCGGGTGTGTGTATGTGCGTGTGTGTGAGTGTGAGTGTGTGTGTGCGTGCATGTGTGTGTGATTGTGTGTGTGCGTGTGTGTGAGTGTGTGTGTGCATGTGTGTGTGATTGTGTGTGCGTGTGTGTGTGTGTGCGTGTGTGAGTATGTGCGTGTGTGTGTGAATGTGTGTGTGTGCGTGTGTGTGTGTGAGTGTGTGTGTGCGGGTGTATGTGTATGTGCGTGTGTGTGAGTGTGTGTGTGCGTGTGTGCGTGTGTGTGTGAGTGTGTGTGTGTCTGTGTCTGTGTGTGTGTGTGTGTAGGGGGAGGGGGTTATGGCGTAGCGGTACCAGGTCAACGGATTGAATCAAGGTTTGTGAGTATTGTGCCCGAAATAGTCCCCATTTAGTCGACTAGACTTGTGTGAATCAGTCATATAGTGGGGCGGTTAAGCAACAAATATGAGGTGAATTGTGTACTTTTGTCTACCAGCACCAAATTTGGCACACATGTTCAAAATCATATTTGGAACAATATTAGATATAGAGGCATTTTTAGGGGCGCCTGGGAGCAGCCACCAAAGTGCCCTAGCCCCCGGGGGCATTTTTCTCTTGTTTTAGGACATTTTCTCAAGAAAAAATAACTTGATTTTAACCAAACTTGATAGGAATCATCCTTAGGTAATAGCAAACTTTAATTGTTAAACTTGGGATACAACAAGAAGCAAGTGGCTGGGGAAGGGGGGGGGGGGTAGCCCCCAAAACGCGGCGGGGGAAACTTTCTTTAAATTTTTAAAATACCTTTTCTCAAGAATAAATAACTAGAATCATCCTTAGGTATTAGGGACCTTAGGGGGGCACAAATCGCAAGGTGCCGGGAGGGGGTAGCCCCCCCCCCCCCCAAAAAAAAAAAAAAAACATGAGAGAGAAAAAAAAAACCGATGCCCCCCATGGGGCAACTTCTTCTTATTTTTCTACATTTTCAGAAGAATGAATAACTTTTTAACCAAAATTGATAGGAACCATCCTTAGGTATAAGGGACCTTAAGTTCTTAAAATGGTGGTATGCAAGTGGCAAGGGACGGGGGGGGGGGGGGGGGGGGGGGCTAGCCCCAAAAGTTCCCCAAGGGGGTAAATTCCACTTATGTTTTCCTTTTTACTCAAAGGTAAATGACTGGATTTTAATCAAACTTGAAAGAAGTCACCTCTAAAAAGTGGACTTAAGGTTGTAAAAATGGGATACATATCTAAAAAATGAATGTTGGATTTCATCAAAGCTCCACAGATTATTCTCAGACAATTGTACCCAATCTGACAGCACAGCCAATCCCCCACCACCTCAGAAATGCGCCTTGCGGTCCATTATTTCAAGAAAAACGGAATGTTTTCTCGAATGTATCCAAACTGCACAGTAAACAAGGATAATCTAACGTACACATCTGAGGAGGAGACAAGGAGGATCAAAGATTTAGTCCAAAATGACTGCCAAAGCCATGTATTTAGCTTTATTCTGTTCCACTTTTACCTACAAGCATCAAATTTGGTACATAGGTTCATGATTATGAACTAAACAAAATTAGATATAGAGACGCTTAAACATATGTCCTTGAGACGCCATTTTTCAAGTAGGCGTCTAAATTAGCTACCAAAACAATGTTTATAGCTTTGTAGTTTTTGAGGCCTCAGAACTGGTGGCTATATCCATAATGGCTGGAAATTTCTGTCAGAACTCTTGGTTCACGGCCATACCATGGACCCTATCACTTGGGACGGTCCAGATGATGGAATGAGCAGCTTCTGAAGAGGAACATGACATTGCATTGTGTGAAAAGAATGTCACCATGAATCTATCCAAAAATAGATAAATAAAGAGCATTTATTTACATCACTTAATGTAGCAAACATTATGTTTCTTAGTGAAGTAATTAGCGCATCAATTTTATCTTCCCGTTGACACTGATTTTTTTACGGATTTCTATTCTATCTAGCCTTTTCACAATCAACTATCATGCACCATTGAGTGATGTGACAATTTGTGTTTTGTTTATTCAAATTGTGGCGGACATCTTGAAAACTGATTGACTACATTTGATTTGTTTATATTTTCCATTATAGTTATTTTCTATGGAAATAGTAATTGCATCACTGTTCTTTCATATTCTGAGCACTACCGATTGTTCTTTCACCATGTTCACTGCTAACTATCTTATATATGGTTATAAAAAGAGTCTCAAAACATTTATAAGTATTATTATGTCATGACACTGAAGGATGGCGAAATTGATAAAATTTTTAAATGCCTCAAAACGATATCTCATATCATTCCAGATAGTATTTTAAACATATGTTCAAAATTTGGTGCTTGTCGAAAAAAGTTAGCAGGAAGAAAGAAAAAAGTTAAGACATGCACTGAGGGAGGGAACGAAGTCCCCCCATGAAAACAAGATAGTAATTGACATGTAAAGCGCTGTATTAATTTCGAGGGGGGGGGGGGGGTCCTCCTTGTCCCCTCATCAGATGAGTACGCGACTACATGTGTATGCTATATTATCCTTGGTTACTGCACAGTTTGGATAAATTTGAGAAAACACTCCTTTTTTCTTCACATTTTGGACCGCAAGGCGCATTTCTGAGGTGGTGGGCGAGGGAGAAGGGGGAGGGTGGCTAGTTCATGACAGATGGGATCCCCATTTGTAACAAATTTTCCCATTGCCTCAGAATAATCTGTCGAGTTTTGATGAAATCTAACATTCATTTTTAGATATGTATCCCATTTTTACAACCTAATTAGGTCCTCTTTTCCGAGGTGACTTCTTTCAACTTGGTTAAAAGACAGTCATGTACCTTTGCGAAAAGGTAACAAAACCAGTGGACTTTGCCCCCTGGGGGCATTTGGGGGCTCCCCCCCCCCTCGCCACTTGCATAGCATCATCTTAATAACTAAGGTACCTATCATTATTTATTTATTATGTATTCTTCTGAAAAAGTAAAGAATAAGAGGAACTGGAGGCATTTTTTTTTTTTTTTGGGGGGGGGGGGGGCAGGTCCTTGCAATTTGTGTCCCCCCGTTCTAACAACTTAAGGTCCCTAATACCTAAGGGTGGTTCCAGTTATTTATTCTTGAGAAAAAGTATTAGAAAAACAAAAGAAAACTTCCCCCTGTGGCATTTTGGGGGATACCCCCCCTTCCCCAGCCCCTTGCCATTTGTGTACCCCAAATCTAACATCTAATGTTCCCTATTACCACAGGATGATTCCTATCTAGTTTGGCTAAAATCCAGTTATTTATTCTTGAGAAAATGTCCCAAAATAAGAGAAAAATGCCCCCAGGGGAGTTTGGGGGCTATCCCCCGGCCTTCTTGCCATTTACGACCACACATTTGAAAAAAGGTAAGGTACCTATTGCCTAAGGATGATTCCTATCAAGGTTTTTTTTTTTTTCAAGTCCGGCCGTGCGTTTTCGAAAAGAAGTTAATAACATATAAGTGCCCCTGGGGCAATTTGGGGGCTGCACCCAGGTGTCCCTGAAAACATTTTGAGATACCTCTATATCTAATATTGTCCGAAATATGATTGTGAACATGTGTGCCAAATTTGGTGCTTGTACACAAAAGTGCACAATTATTCACCTTATCCACTCCAATAGTGTGGGTTGGTAAGTGTATGGGTGTGGATCCCTACGTTCGCAGCTAAGTTTGCTTCCCAGTCTGATGAGGGGCCTCCACTTGAAGAGGACATAGCTAGCTCAACGATGTTCATGATGAACAATAAGCTAGAGGAGAAAGTTCTTGAAGAAACGGGGATCAAGTATCTGCCACCTAGCAACTGCCCTTCCTTAGATGCACCTAAAGTAAACCCAGTCATCTGGGAGAACCTGTCTCCCTCAACAAGGAGCAGAGACCTCAAGCTAGCTAGGGTACAGAAGTCCCCCACTAGGGGCTTGACTGCCTTCACTCGTTCAATCTCGTCAGGCAACCTTTCTACTTCACAGCAGGATGCTTTGGCTTTGCTGTCTAATGCAAATTATGAGATGAATGCTTTGCGCAAGGAACAAATAAAGCCTGACATGAATGCTGCATACAGTCACCTCTGCAAACCAACAGTTCCGGTCACAAAGTTCCTTTTTGGGGACGATTTGGGGAAGCGAGTGAAGGACATGACCGAAGAACAGAAAGATACTGGGAAAGTAGTTAGAACATCAGAGCCAGAGCTATCGAGGTCATGCCAACTACCACCCATACAGAGCAGGAGATTTCTCCCGTCAACGTCAATACAGAGCTGCAGGGTGGTCTTCCTTCAATTCTCGGCCCCAAGCAGGTACGACCTACAGGCCTTTTTTTGGACAGAAAGGCCCCCACCAGGGGTCGCCGGCTGTCACAAGCCACAGCAGCGAGAAAACTACCGGCATCTCAGAGCCGCTACCACGAGAATCCACAGCGGAAGTAGCTACCAGTCTACCCCAAGAGGTAGGTGGCAATGTTTCTGATCAAGCATCCCCAGTTGGAGGTCGACTGAAACAATTTTATAACAATTGGAAGAAAATCACATCAGATTACACAATCCTTGAAGCTGTCAGGGGTTATAAGGTTGAGTTTAATACAAATTCACCACATCCAGAAAGGTTGATATGTCATCAATTCAAACGCAATGAATCAGAAACAGATGAGGTATCTGTTGAATTGAGATGCCTTGAAAGGAAGAATGTGATTGAAAGGAGCCCACCATTCATCAAAGGTGGTTATTTTTCCAACATATTTACAAGGCCAAAGAAAGATGGCAGACTTAGATTGATCTTGGATCTTTCGGATCTGAATGAGTTTCTGGTAAAACAACATTTCAAGATGGATAACATTCACTCTGTGATTTGTCTCTTGACAAAAAATTGTTATATGGCTTCAGTCGACCTCCAAGATGCATACTACTCCATACCAATCCATACTGAATTCCGGAAATAAATATATTTAACTGGCAAGGCCAAAAGTGGCAATATAAAGCACTGCCAAACGGATTGACTTCTGCGCCCAGATTATTTACAAAGATGTTGAAACCAGTATTCTCTTCACTACATGAAAGAGGTCACATTGTACTTGGCTATCTTGATGATACAATCCTTATTGGGGAAACGAAAGAAGAAGTTAGCTCTGCCATTAATGCCACTTTGCAAGTATTTTCAGAATTAGGGTTCAAAGTTCATCCAGAGAAATCAGTGCTAAAACCAGTACAAAAGCTCCAGTTCCTGGGCTTTACCATCAATACCGTAGACATGACCATTAAACTCCCAGTAGAGAAAGCTCAGAATGTCAGGGAGGAATGTGAAAAGTTGCTAACACAACCAAAACCCCACAATGAGACAGGTTGCACATGTTAGTGGAAAGATAATTTCCACCTTCCCTGCTGTCCAGCATGGGCCACTGTTTTATAGAAACCTGGAGAAGGACAAAATAGAAGCCTTGAGAAAGAATAAAGGACATTATGACAGGATCATGGAGCTATCTCATGAGTCAAGGCAAGAACTTGAATGGTGGATAATCCATGTGGACGTGGCATTTGCTCCTATAAAAAGGAAAAACCCCGAATTTGAAATCCGAACAGATGCTAGTGGCGACGGATGGGGTGCCACAAACATGCAAGTTCATACAGGGGGAAGGTGGAATCAGTTTGAAGGTGAAAAAGCACAGAACAATGAAATCAATTATCTTGAAATCTTGGCCATTGATCTTGAGTTGAGATCTTTTCACAGTAATACTCGTAATGCCCATATCTTGATCAGGTCTGATAACACAACAGCAGTATGCTATGTTAACAATAGGGGGGCATAAAATCCTCCAATTGTAACAAGCTGTCAGAAAAATTTGGAAATGGTGCATTGAACGAAATCTCTGGATTAGTGCTGCACACCCCCCAGGCAGCCAAAATGTTGATGCGGATTATGAATCACGCAATTGTAATGACAGGACTGAATGGATGCTCAGCAAAACGGCATTCAAAAAAGTTACCCAAAGATTTGGCAGTCCTGAAATTGATATTTTTGCTTCTAGGTTGAATGCGCAAACACAGAGATACGTTTCATGGTTGCCGGATCCAAATGCGGAATCGGTAGATGCATTCACACTAGATTGCGGTAAGCTAAATTTTTATGCTTTTCCACCCTTCTGCTTGTCAGCCAGATGCATTCAAAAGATCAAGTCTGATAGGGCTTCAGGTATCTTGGTTGTTCCAAACTGGCCAACGCAATCATGGTTTCCATGCCTTAATAGCATTCTCATGGAGGAGCCCTTACTCCTGAAGAGAGACTTTAACCTCCTTCGACAACCTGTAACCAATATACCTCACCCACTCTATGATCGTCTTGATCTTTTATGTTGCAGGGTAACAGGGGACCCTTCGAGAATATAGGCTTGGATTGAGGAAGTCAACTCAGCGTCAGTACCAAGTATACTGGACAAAGTGGATACAATTTTGTGGAAAAAAGAAGAAAAATCCTCTTCGATCTTCAGTTAACTTTGTGTTAGAATTCTTAGCAGAATTGTTTTATCGAGAGAAGGCTACTTATAGCACCTTAAATGCGGCAAGAAGCGCATTATCTTTGTACATAACACTGGAGAATAGTGTTCATTCTGTGGGGACGCAACCTCTTATCTGCAGGTTTCTCAAAGGGACCTTTAACCTCAGACCCCCACAGGCCCGATATAAAGACACTTGGGATGTCAGCATAGTATTGAAATACCTGCGTACGCTTTCACCAGCAAAGACTCTAAGCCTAAAGCAGCTCACACATAAACTTTGCTTATTGATAGCTTTGATTTCCGCACAGAGGGTGCAAACGTTGCATTTGTTGAACTTGGATAAGATGGAACTGAAACAAAATTCAGTGAGTTTTTATGTTGATGAACTGCTCAAACACAGCAGACCAGGTAACCATGGTTTCACTATGAAGCTAAAGGCATATCCACCAGACAGGAGGGTGTGCATTGTCAATTATTTACGAGCATATGTTAAGAGGACCGAGACTATCAGAGGAACAGAGCGCCGCTTGTTCATTAGCTATACCAAGCCACATGGTAAAGTCTCATCCCAGACCATATCAAGGTGGATCAAAGTGACATTAGCAGGCGCCGGGATTGACACTTGCGTGTACAAGTCACATTCCACAAGATCGGCTGCAGCATCGGCAGCCAACAGAGCAAGCGTGCCTATTTCTAACATCATGAACCAGGCAGGATGGTCAAGGGAGAGAACCTTCCAACAATTCTATAACAAGCCGCTTGCTGATAGTGGAGGAACTGATTTCTCGCAAGCTATCCTACAACAGTAGTACAATTGAGTTTTCACAAGGTATGTACAAAATGCATTTTGTACATGTTCAAAACCTGTCATAAGTAATGATATTCATCATGAGTCCTTCTAGCAAGAACCTGCACATACATGTCCCTGTGCGGACAGTGCACTTCAAAATGTGTTCGCTGATCTTGAAAATCTCAATTAGTCTCCTCTCGAGACGAACGAAATAAAATTGAAAGCTCAAACGATAACTTACCAGTTTGAAGTTTGAGCTGAATTTTATGAGGGAGTTGAGTGAGGAGATTAATTGCCCTCCTCTCCCTCCCTTAGAAAAGGAAATTAACTCTAACAATTTGCTATTACATTACTTCAAGCCAATGTTTGTTCATATCAGCTGAATTATAATAGCTGATATTTTTTCCAAAGCAGCGATCACATTTTGATGCTCCGAAGAATGAGTGCGCATGCGCGAGGCGAGATCTCAATTAATCTCCTCACTCAACTCCCTCATAAAATTCAGCTCAAACTTCAAACTGGTAAGATATCGTTTGAGCTTTCAATTATAGATGCAATAAAATTGATCTTGTCCTCGGAATCACTATGGTATATTGCGTTTTTCCACATAATACCTAGAGCAAATAAATGAAATCACCCTCTGTCCCGAATCTGTGATGAAAATTAGCGATTTTGTGACATCATTAGACGATATAAAAAAGAAAAACACCCCTAAAGGTAGACAACATCAAGTTCGCGATCGAAGCTAGACGAATGTTGTGAATATGAACCAAAATCTTTAATGGAGATCGGATATAGAGGTATTCAGAAATGTTGCGTTTCCAAAGTCTCGTGGGTCATGCTATTGGTGCTGTACAACTCCCATTGATTGAGATCGGAAAATCTGCGGTCTGTGTGCAAAATCGAGAAGGAAACTGCTTTATGAGGGACCGACAGTTTGAGTAAGTAAAAGAGATAGAACACAAGACATACTTGTGGACAAGTATAAGGTGGTCTGTATTGGCAAATTCATGCAAAGACGTAGGCTGGTAAATACACGATGACACCATCTATGCATTGGAAATCAGAGTCATCGCTCAAGAAAGCTCATAGCGCACGCACAAAATACTAACATTTCAGAAACTTGCCTGAATGGTCAAATGCATTTGCTCACAAAATTGATGGCCATTGAAGATAAAGGGGTGAATGAAAAGAAACGGGAAAGAAAAGAGAAAGACAATGTGAGGGAAAAAACAGAATACGGTGGCAAAAATCACAGTGCAAAAGGAATGTAGTAATTACCATACCCACATCAGGATTCGAACCGGGGTCGCGCGTTCTTAAACCAATTCATGAGGAAATATTTTCCACTCAATTAACATGTAATGCACAGCAGTGGGTAGAATGATTTCGAAATCAATATTCAAGCTAAAATGTCGCTATGATTCCGACATCTGATAAAAAGCAAAGACCATAGAGGCGATAGCTATAGTAGACTCAGCTATACGTAAATTTCAGAGTAAAAGATTTAAACATGAGAGAGATCGTCATGTCATTTCATGATTGGAAATAAGTCATGTAAGTGCATCTTCCATTGACATAACCCGTACCATGGACCTATCATGGATGGACTGCGGTCGGATAGACTTCCTTTGATCTATGAGGTCCGCCGCCTCATAAAAATCCAAGACATTCAGATGTTTTAAACAACTAGCTGTATTTCTAATTTAGTGCCTTCCTCTGAATAACAAAAGAAAATCTGTTTTGAGAAGTATGCCAACCGTTCAGCCTTCGCTGGGAGCTCGTTGCTGATCTTTTTACACACACTGTGAATTAGTTTTGGGGTAAGCGAAGGGAAACTTTGAAAAAATTGTAGAAAGAATTTGGTCCGTAACTTTTTCGGACACCTCCGCACACGAAATTGAGGTTGTTTCCATGAAAGATGAAACACTCAATAAACGATTTACAAGATATTTTTAAGGAAATATGATTTGGAAATGTGTGATATGGAGGCATTTCTCTGGCATGTTTTCTACAGTATTCTCATTTTATCACAAAAACGAAGCAACAATATAATCTGAAATTCACAGAATCGTATCTTTATAAGATGTAATACTACTGCACATGCACTTCAGTTCATGTAGTGGTTCTGAAATCTTCTGCGCATACAGAATATATATTCCTCAAAATGCATCCTACATTTTGTCATGCTTGTTTGGCGGCGGATCTCCTTCGATCAAAGAGCCAAACGCGTAAAATATTCCATTGTGACATCAATGCACACGACTGCTGTAGGAATAAATTACACTTTGTGCTGACTCCATTCCTTACACCTCTCTGCCCGTACATACGTTACACTTTTGCATTAATGCCCAAAATCAAGGTTTATACATGTACCACGATGATGTCATCAAATTGAAAAATGAAAGCAACCCATCCCTTTGAACAAGGTTTGATTCCGCTACTTCATATTCATGACTAGCAGCTGCTCTCAACAATATGATGCATACGCGATTGCGTCACGTTCACCTGGATTTTATAATAGGTCATACGCATTCCTATACATGCATACTTTTCAGCTTTCGCTACTTAACTTGCTTGTTATGTAGTTAATAAGGACAAGCGAATATCAAATTTGATACTTTTTGAGATGGAAATACTACCTTGGGCGCGTCTGAGCACGTTTTTCATGTTACTTGTCTGAAAGGAAATTTTTAGTAACGTTTCGTGCAATTTTTTAATGGAATATGATGTGAAACATTGTGAAATTGGGACTTATATACTGCAGTTTGATATCACGTTTAGAACCTTTTTGCCATATTGTAACAATGTTCCTCGATTGAAACTTCACAGATGCATCGTAGGTATTACATGTCACAACTGCGCAAGCATATATCGTGAGGGTATTTCCCCAAATTCTTCTGCGCATGCGATTTTGTTTATACGTCAAATCCAGGCAAAAATCATCCAGAGAATCGGCGGATTCGGACGTGGGAGATCAAAGAGAAAATCTTTGTAAAGCGTTCTTTTTATGACTAGAAGGAGAGTACAACTAATATGCATTAATGAAGCGGCAGCTGGATATCCATGTACTTAAACATCCTGGGGGTCACCAACCATTCTGAGGAGCTATGGCCGATTTAAAGCCATGTCTTTTTTTCTTTTCTTTTTTTTTACAATATTTGCACACAATAATGCAAAGACGCACGCGCGGACTTTCAACTTTGACGGATCCGCCCGACCTTATTATTGCATGAACATGGCTCAAAATGAAAGGATAATGTGTGCTGTGTCAGAAACATTATTTTAGGAAAAGACCGGAATTCTGACGTTGCGTTTTTGTTACGCACGGAAAAAAAAAACGTGCAAACGCACATACACGCGCGGGAATGTTCTGCAATGCTTTATTAAAATGGCCTGAAACATATGCAAAACAATTTCCAGTTAATTTAGAGCATTAAAACAATGCGCGCGCGTCAATGCACTAACATACAATTACTCGTTTTTTTCATTGAAATTAATTGTCTTTTCATTAACTTTATGCATGTCAAATTTCATTAGCTATAGGTGATCAGATCTTGAGAGATAGATAATAGAGTTTTAATGAATTGCTCGTCGATGACGTCAAGGCCATGCCATGACCTTGAAAATTTTCACACTGACCAGTTCACTTATTTTCACTTAAATTAGGTATATCCAAGTTTCATGCTTCAACATTTCACGGTTATAAACTATTCATGTTTGATAAATGTTTATGGAGTATGTGTCACAATCATGTCGGTATAGAATTGTGAATAGAACATTGTGAATAACATGAATTAGGTTTATCCGTATATAATGATCGATCATATTGACACTCATACAAAGCGCTGTTATCTTCGCTTTACTATAGGAATTCGATACGTACAATTAAGAAAGGGACATAATAATTCATTTTCGTAATTTATTCACAACTTTCCTCAGAACTACCTAGTGACGCCCTGCTACATTCACCTGGATACTGCAAGGAGATACGCTTGCACCATATCTCTTTGTCATAGCTGTGGATTATATTCTACTTCAGTCTGTAGAGAACATGAAAGAAAAGGGTCTAGATGTCAAACCAGATAGAACTAGCCGCGACAAAGACAAGTATTTGGTAGATCTTGACTACGCAGATGACATTGCCTTATTAGCAAAACATATTCGTAATGCGCAAGACTTGCTTTCATCTGTAGAGAATGCTTCATCAAAGATTGGTCTGTTTCTTAACCCAAAGAAAACCGAATACATGACTTTAAACGAAGAGGCTGATCATCCTCCAATCACCTCCAGAAGAGGCTTACAAATCAAGGAAGTAAACGATTTCAAATATCTAGGATCATTCGTTATAGATTCAAAGAAAGACTTCATGTCACGCAAAGGTCAAGCATGGAATGCATGCAATAAATTACACCACATTTGGCAGTCTCAAATATCAAGGTCTACAAAAGTGAAATTTTTTAGGGCCTGCGTCGAGAGCATCCTTTTTTATGGTTCAGAGACATGGACCATGAAGAAGGCACTACAGGACCGCCTTGATGGGACATATACTCAGTTACTCATGAGGGTACAAAATATTAGTTGGAGGGAGCACAAACCAAAACTAGAAATCTATGGAAATATACCACCTATCTCTACCATTGTTGCTCAGCGTCGAACGAGATTCGCTGGTCACTGCTTTAGGGCTAAAGACCAAGTAATATCAGATGTTATTTGCATGAGACTCCCATGCCCTAACAGAGGAAGGAGACCTCTGAACTACATGGATTGTATTGCAAGGGACATCCAGTGTGAAACTGGGGACTTGCAGACATTGATGAATGATAAAGACTCATGGCGTTGCATTGTGAACTCAATCTCGGATGCGTCCGCTTAGTAGTAGTAGTAGTAGTACATTCACCTGTATTTCGTAATTCAGTTTCATTTGATGGACGCACTCTGAATCTATAAGGTGCTGCTACTAGGACAAACCTCGGACACGCTTTGGGGCTACCATCAGTGACGCATTGTTTGAACGACGTGCATAAAATATGCATATATTACGAAAATGGTATATTAGTATTTATCAGACACAGAGTTTGGCCAGCAGTATTGGACAACAACATGGCACATATCATTGTGTTTTCTGCTTGCCCAACAAAGCAACAAGCACCGCGTTCTTACCTTTTCAAACCGAGTTGGGCAAACATGTTCAAATCCAAAATGAGCGAGATATGACGAAGTTGTGAACGATCCTAACCAGCCAATCATAGTCCACGATAATAACGAAATTCTACCGGCGATCCAAGGCGATCCAATCATAGTCCGCGGACTATGATTGACTGGTTAGGATCGCTCACAACTTCGTCATATCTCGCTCATTCTGGATTTGAACATGGTTGATATTTTGCTGGATCCTGACCCTTCTATGGGGGGAGGTTGAAAAATAATGGTATCTCCATAAAGTACAATAAATTCCGCTTCAGATGAGCTCTAAATATTAGGGGCTCAAAAGCGATTGACATTGAAATATAGAGTTTATTTTCATTTTTTGAATTTTTTTTTGAATTCAATATTTTTCTTCCTGTTTCAATGAAATGTTTTTTCACCCTTAGTAAATGTCGACCTCCAACATACAGTTACAAAAGAAAGTGTACAAAAATATGATATATTCATGGAGATATCGCAGTTTGAAAAAGAGACCTTTTTCGCGGTTCGAGAGGTAAAGCGAAGGTCACGACTACCGAGCTGAAAATAAAATCGTGTGTTTTCTGCTGCCTGCGGACGAATATCGGTTGCGAAGTCCGTATGATTTCTGAAAATTCGCGTCACTTTGAAGACGAATAGCTCAAATGTTTTATTTTTGAGCCCAAACAAAACTGGAATCAAATTCTCCGCTGGAGTACCGGCTTTCCAAAGCTGTAACTGGTAATGCCGTTCAATTTGTAGAAGGGTCAGGATCCAGCAAAGTCTGGGAGCTTACGTATATATCGGTTGCGAAGTCCGTACGATTTCTAAAATCTCGCGTCACTTTGAAGACGAATAGCTCAAATGTTTTATTTTTGAGCCCAAACAATATTGGAATCAGAATCTCCGCTGAAGTATTGGCTTTTTAGAGCCGTAACTGTCGTTGCCGTACAATCCATAGAAGGGTCAGCATCCAGCAAGGTCTGAGAGCTTACATATTTCAAACAAAAATTGAGGCCTGTTTTTGAAGGCAAATAACATAAAAACTCCTTTGCGGATTTCGATAAAAACTAAAAATATTTATTAAGAAACATATAATCTCAATCCCTGTCTAAAAAAATCCTGATCAGTATGCTTACAGAAGACCTCAGCAAAAGATCTCGCGAGCATGTCAAATTCCTTCATAATCTACGTGCAGCAAAATCTGCGCGTGAGATTTCGCGAGACGAAAAATAAAACGCTCACGATTTCTATAGAACGAGCGAGCGCTGCCGATTGACTGTATTGTTCATCGCCTTGCGTACACCAGATAATCGGCTTTCGGTCACTGTCTTCATCTTCACCTGTCAGATTGTTTTTCTTGAGTTATTTAGAGTTTTATATTTGATATCATATCATCCATATTCTTGGCCCTCGCAAGAAACGGAGTTGCTTCTTAAACCCTGATCTTGTGCCTGATCCTGTGCTACTCAATGTTTATTATTACTTTGAAATAAATCAGCATATTATTTTGTGGCGCGGGACTCGACAGGAACGTTGACCAATTTTGAGCATAAAAACGTATAATTATGTTATCATTCCACCCATTATTTTGGGTTGTATTATGGCTTACTTCCGGGAGGAATACTTATTTGCCTCTAACATGTCTCAATTGTATAGAGATGTGAAATAACTATTCTACAACAGGCAAATGCAATATCAAGGGGATTAAATTATTATTTTGGCAAAATATATATAACGCAGTAATACATTTTGTACAAGATGTACCTAGTGATCCATATATAATTGTTTTGATAACCAAACCCCTATTTTGGCCCACTGTGTGACATCTATTGACACCCTCTATCTTCTCTCTCTTTTCGAGAAAGAAGAATATGATTTGCCTAAATATGAATTAGATGAGTGCACTATTTCAATACCATGACATTAGTGGGTTGCCAGGAAATCTTAACGCTCTTAACATTTCGACGTATTTGTCTTACTTATGTCTGTATGTTACGCCAATGTACTGCTGTTCCACTGTCGGGGTCAACCTGGAGCCAACGAGGTCACACGCAAGCCTGCAGGGCATTGGTGTAAATAAGTGAGACAAATACGTCATAATGTAAAGAGCAATTTCCAATTATTTGAATTCCCATCATTTGATTCAACATAAGAAAGGATAATCATGCGTATATAAAGTCTTTCTAAGTTTTAGAGCAGCTTGGTGAAACACCCACGTGATGTGTGCTGAACAAACCTAGCCCGGATAATATGAACAAAGCCGAGTACCATACCTTTTGGAATAACATCATTGCTTCTATTAAATACGCGCAGCCTAATTAGGGACACTAATACATGTATTATTGATCTTCATGACTCATACAAAACAAAATATTAACTTGGCAAACAGGTTTCCACTGTAAGTTTCAACGAACTTTGCGCACGATCGATCGGCCATCTGGACTCTGTTGCATAAAACTTAACATTAATGGTAACTCTGCCATCAATGTTAACTGGTCAATGACTACCATGACTATACCTCACCTTCTTCCCTTTTGATGATGAGATCCCAAGAGGGGGGGGGGGGGGGGTCAAACTCTCTAAATCCACCTATCGGGCAAGAACTTCACCCTTTTTTTAGAACCCCCCCCCCCACCACAGATTCGCCACTGTTGCCCCTTTCAATGTATACATAACTGGTTAGTATAGGGCCTACAAAGCAATGGGAAATTGCACGGCATTTCACAAACTTTGACGAGATAAAAGCAAAATTTAAACTTTAATTGACTTTTCAACAAAAATTATACACAATAATAATCATGATAATGGAGAATCACCTCGCACTTGACGTAAGAAAATCAAAACTTTCAAAGATCATTACTTTCTTATCCTTTGACGGATTTTCATCAGACCTTCACTAATATGATTCCATCATGTTTATGTTTTTTATAGAAAGGTGAAACCAACTTAACGTCCAATCACGAGAGAGGTTTACGGTACACCATGTGTAAAGTCCTGAGAGGACTGAGATGAGAAAACGTGGATAGAAGTGAAGGTGAAATGGACAGGCGAGAAAGTGGAGATTTGAAAGTAGAGTATTCTTTCGAAATGTGAGTGTAGTCCTGAAAAGGACTGTAAACCAGAAGGCGTGAAGAGCTGATGAGTAGAGAGGTAGACTCGACGTTTCGGGCAGATTGACGGTCCGTCTTCAGGAGTGAAGACTGACTTAACGTCAGCGCCAACTATCTCTTTAAGATGACATTTCGTGGGCAAGCCATTCATACTCGACGAGTTCGGGTTTGTCTATGTATGTTGGGTTCTTAGTAAAGGATGTTTAGAGATGGCTCTGGGTCCTGTCAGAGCCCCGGCGGCGATTTTTTTTTCCCGTGCCGTTAACCCGTCAGATAAACCGTGTAGGCGACTTGAGTAGTGACAACGTACCAACCGCACCACAGACCCACCCTTATCACGGTACTCGCGCGACACTCACTTGACCCAGATCTGTAGGGAGGTAGAGGACATAGGAGTGGAATATATGGGGAAAGGGAGAGAGACAAATAGACAGAGAGAAAGAGAGAGAGAGAGAGAGAGGGGGGGGGGGGGAGAGTGAGAGAGAGAGAGAGAGAGAGAGAGAGAGAGAGAGGAGAGAAAGAGACTGTGGCGTAGAACCTAGCTCGCCCTTAAAAACAGCATGTAGAAGATATCCAACACGTCATGAAATGCATGAAATGAGCGAGTATTGTTGTTATGGGGGGGGGGGGGGGGAGGGGGGTGGAGGAGGGGGCTATCATGTTCATATTATACACGCAAATGTGATTTAATTGATCCATAGTGGCCATTCTAACAAACCATTGATAGAGGAGTACTATATACACTGTAGGATACGTGGTATACACGTACATAAAGGAATGCAGATACATGCAAATGCAGAGAAGAATCGAGATTGACATGGGGTAGAAGGTGAAAGATACAGATAGAGGGGGGGGGGGGGAGGGGGTACGGAGAGGGAGAGAGAGAGGGAGATGGATAAGGTGTCAGATTCGGGAGCAAAAACGAATGAGAGTAAAGGGGATAAAATTTAATGGACAGAACAAATATTTGAAGGTACAACATTTTTTGGACAGATTTACTGATACATACAACTGGCAACTCCCACCCCATCCCAACACATACCCACCTCAACAAAGACTTACACGAAACATTTTTCTTAATAACGAGAAGAAATACAGTTTTAATGCATTATGGAGTTATTCATTTATTAGTGCAGTCAATCTAGTGTAAGAAAAGAGTCAACCTCCCACTAATTGCAACAGAGAACGTGAAATAGCCAGACTTCAGAGTCATGAATGTCCTTCATAACATAACTCAAATTGCCAATGATCTAAGTGGTGGAAAGCATAAAAAGAATAGTTAAGTCTTACTGACTAATATCAGTAATACACATTCAAATCGATCTTGATTTCACTCTGCTTAACACGTTCATATACAATTACCAACATTTTGGTGTTACAATTGAGTTTTACTTTCGTAATTTACTCTCTCAGTACCAAACAGTCACAGTCTCATGTCAATAATATTCCAACATCTATGTGCTTGAGATGAGAGAATACACGATGTGACTTGCAAGTTATCGTGAGATAGGGCACTGATTCACGCTAGCTGAAGGAATTTTAGTCTAGACCACATAACACAAGTCACGACTCATCAGTTATTGAATCTCTGCGCCGCAAAAAGTGGAAAGAGTATGGGTATTCCTTACTTGACAATTTGATGAAATATTTGCTTAACCCGAATCGTCTTTGTCAAAACGATCTCGGTACAGACAGGGTAAGCAAGTTAAGCTCTACTAGACATCATGAATATAGATCTGTTATTGTCCATTCTACGACTGTGGGCACGTACGATTTGCATGCTCTAATACACTATTGTGCACTCATTCTATGATGCAGCCAAACGGCAGGCACCGGAAAATACGCTCATTTTATTTTCAGCGAGGTAGTCGTGACCTTCACTTGACCTCTCGAACCGCGGAAAACGTCTCCTTTTCAAACTGCGATATCTTCATGAATATATCATATTTTCGTGCGCTTTCTTTTGTAACTGTATGTTGGAGGTCGACATTTACCAAGGGTGAAAAAACATTTCATTGAAACAGGCAGACAAATATTGCAAATTCGAGATAAATATGTGGTTCTAATACAAATTAAAAAAATTAAAATAAACTCTATATTCCAATGTCAATCGCTTTTGAGCCCTAAACATTTAGAGATCATCTGAAGCGGAATTTATTGTACTTTATGGAGATACCATTATTTTTCAACCTCCCCCCATAGAAGGGTCAGCATCCAGCAAAACATCAACCATGTTCAAATCCAAAATGAGCGAGATATGACGAAGTTGTGAACGATCCTAACCAGCCAATCATAGTCCACGATAATAACGAAATTCTACCGGCGATCCAAGGCGATCCAATCATAGTCCGCGGACTATGATTGACTGGTTAGGATCGCTCACAACTTCGTCATATCTCGCTCATTCTGGATTTGAACATGGTTGATATTTTGCTGGATCCTGACCCTTCTATGGGGGGAGGTTGAAAAATAGTGGTATCTCCATAAAGTACAATAAATTCCGCTTCAGATGATCTCTAAATATTAGGGGCTCAAAAGGGATTGACATTGAAATATAGAGTTTATTTTCATTTTTTAAATTTTTATTAAAACCACATTATTTATCTCGAATTTTCAATATTTTTCTTCCTGTTTCAATGAAATGTTTTTTCACCCTTAGTAAATGTCGACCTCCAACATACAGTTACAAAAGAAAGTGTACAAAAATATGATATATTCATGGAGATATCGCAGTTTGAAAAAGAGACCTTTTTCGCGGTTCGAGAGGTAAAGCGAAGGTCACGACTACCGAGCTGAAAATAAAATCGTGTGTTTTCTGCTGCCTGCGGACAAATATCGGTTGCGAAGTCCGTATGATTTCTGAAAATTCGCGTCACTTTGAAGACGAATAGCTCAAATGTTTTATTTTTTAGCCCAAACAAAACTGGAATCAAATTCTCCGCTGGAGTACCGGCTTTCCAAAGCTGTAACTGGTATTGCCGTTCAATTTGTAGAAGGGTCAGGATCCAGCAAAGTCTGGGAGCTTACGTATATATCGGTTGCGAAGTCCGTACGATTTCTAAAATCTCGCGTCACTTTGAAGACGAATAGCTCAAATGTTTTATTTTTGAGCCCAAACAATATTGGAATCAGAATCTCCGCTGAAGTATTGGCTTTTTAGAGCCGTAACTGTCGTTGCCGTACAATCCATAGAAGGGTCAGCATCCAGCAAGGTCTGAGAGCTTACATATTTCAAACAAAAATTGAGGCCTGTTTTTGAAGGCAAATAACATAAAAACTCCTTTGCGGATTTCGATAAAAACTAAAAATATTTATTAAGAAACATATAATCTCAATCCCTGTCTAAAAAAATCCTGATCAGTATGCTTACAGAAGACCTCAGCAAAAGATCTCGCGAGCATGTCAAATTCCTTCATAATCTACGTGCAGCAAAATCTGCGCGTGAGATTTCGCGAGACGAAAAATAAAACGCTCACGATTTCTATAGAACGAGCGAGCGCTGCCGATTGACTGGATGCTTATTGTCTATCTTTGGTCAAGTCGGTCCTGTATCGAATTTACATTGAAATCTTTTTGAAAGCTTTCATAAGTGGTCACCATGACAGCATACTTTGTTTACTTTGTTTGTTTACTTCGTTTGTTGTAGACGGCCATAAATTTCGCCCTCGAACTATACACGCAAAAAAAATGTCATTAGGCGCATTCTCATTGCACGCAAATGTGATTTAATTGATCCATAGTGGCCATTCTAACAAACCATTGATAGAGGAGTACTATATACACTGTAGGATACGTGGTATACACGTACATAAAGGAATGCAGATACATGCAAATGCAGAGAAGAATCGAGATTGACATGGGGTAGAAGGTGAAAGATACAGATAGAGGGGGGGGGGGGGGAGGGGGTACGGAGAGGGAGAGAGACAGGGGGGAGCTAGAGAGAGAGAGGGAGATGGATAAGGGGTCAGATTCGGGAGCAAAAACGAATGAGAGTAAAGGGGATAAAATTTAATGGACAGAACAAATATTTGAAGGTATAACATTTTTTGGACAGATTTACTGATACATACACTGGCAACTCCCACCCCATCCCAACACATACCCACCTCAACAAAGACTTACACGAAACATTTTTCTGAATAACGAGAAGAAATACAGTTTTAATGCATTATGGAGTTATTCATTTATTAGTGCAGTCAATCTAGTGTAAGAAAAGAGTCAACCTCCCACTAATTGCAACAGAGAACGTGAAATAGCCAGACTTCAGAGCCATGAATGTCCTTCATAACATAACTCAAATTGCCAATGATCTAAGTGGTGGAAAGCATAAAAAGAATAGTTAAGTCTTACTGACTAATATCAGTAATACACATTCAAATCGATCTTGATTTCACTCTGCTGAACACGTTCATATACAATTACCAACATTTTGGTGTTACAATTAAGTTTTACTTTTGTAATTTACTCTCTCAGTACCAAACAGTCACAGTCTCATGTCAATAATATTCCAACATCTATGTGCTTGAGATGAGAGAATACACGATGTGACTTGCAAGTTATCGTGAGATAGGGCACTGATTCACGCTAGCTGAAGGAATTTTAGTCTAGACCACATAACACAAGTCACGACTCATCAGTTATTGAATCTCTGCGCCGCAAAAGGTGAAAAGAGTATGGGTATTCCTTACTTGACAATTTGATGAAATATTTGCTTAACCCGAATCGTCTTTGTCAAAACGATCTCGGTAAGTTAAGCTCTACTAGACATCATGAATATAGATCTGTTATTGTCCATTCTACGACTGTGGGCACGTACGATTTGCATGCTCTAATACACTATTGCGCACTCATTCTATGATGCTAATTATCTATCTTTGGTCAAGTCGGTCCTGTATCGAATTTACATTGAAATCCTTTTGAAAGCTTTCATAAGTGGTCACCATGACAGCATACTTTGTTTACTTTGTTTGTTTACTTCGTTTGTTGTAGATGGCCATGAATTTCGCCCTCGAACTATACACGCAAAAAAATGTCATTAGGCGCATTCTCATTGCACTTAAGAAATCGAGAAGTTAGAAAAATCGCGAAGTTAGGGTGAAAGCTGCCTAGCAACCATGCCAACAGCCGTCCGAAACTTCGCATGAAACTTCGCAAGTCAGAGCGCGATTTTTCTAACTTCGCACCGTAACTTCTCGATTTTTTGCAATGAGAACACACACAGCCCCCCCCCCCCCAAAAAAAAAAAAAAAAAAAAAAAAAAAAATAAAAAAAAAAAAAAAAAAAAATCGCGATTTTATTCACGTGACTTCCGGCGTCTGCTATGCAGTAGCGCGCGATTGAGTAGCCAGCTGATATGTGCGCTCCAGCACTACGTACATTACAGGCCAGGCTAGGCTACTGTCATATCGGATGCGGAGTGTCGTACTAGTACTGCGTGTTTCTACCGTGTATTGTTTATTTATCTATGGACGTCAAAGCAAAACTGTATGGACGGCAGCTGCACTCACTAAACTAGATGACCGCACTGCGCTACATATAAGAGAAACTGATAAATATGGTCTTAAAAAGTTGGTCTGTAGTGAAGAGTCGCGCTGCGTTTTCATCTTGACGCGCTTAACGTTGTTATGCACTACATGTAGCACTAGCAGTACTGGGTAGCTGCTGCTAGTGCTAGCCACGGAAAATTAATAAACGTGCCGGGAACCGAACGTTAGATCTAATCGTAGTCACAGATGAACTTTGGACTAACCTTATTTGGGATGAGTCTAATAACTAATCGAGATGTTAGACTAGCCTAGTTACGGAAGATGTTGAACTGTTAAAGATGTTTACACCACGGGATTGCCCTGCTCCTTCGGGAAAATACTACGTCAGATTGCTGTTTTGTACACGGCGATTGTGCGTACGCGTACGTGCATTCGAACCGTACCCTACTAAGTTTTGCTTGAAGCTAGCTTGACCGAGCGAATCAATTTTGTGTATGTTTACAACAAACTTCGCGCGAAACGAATTGCATGCCGGGAATGGTCGATCGAGCGTGCTCGATTTTTCTTACTTCGCGTAACTTCGCGTAACTTCGCGATTTTTTTGTGTAATATGAACACGATAGTAAAATTTTGCGATCTTTAACTTCGCGATTTTTTGTAATGAGAATGGCCCTAGTGAAGTGGTTGTGTATATTTCATTGTTTGTTTAATGTGTTATAAATTTGTGTAAGCCATGTATATAGCCATTGAATGAGCTGCATGTGCTTGTGAAATTCCTCACTGGTGAAATAAACATTGCCCAATGTATTGCCTGGAAGCCTCTAGCAGGTGATATTTACATGAAAGAATGTTTCACCTAGCTGAGACTCATAAGCATAATAAAGGAGCTCAGATGGGCTATTGATGGCTCATCAGTGTAATCTGGGTCAGGTCAATATCGATTATCATGTTTACAAGCATAGATACAATGTAGAACTTACTAGATGTATTGAGAAATTTCTAGAAGCACAGATAATAGAACCTTCTAGAATGTATAGATTGTAGTATATATATGAGGTGCTTGGATAGGGGCATTAGAGTTTACCTATCATCTCGCTCCAGTCACCTGTGGTATATAGTAACCTGCATCTAAGATTTGTTGTGACCCTGGCCCAATACTTACCTGTGGATTTATACGAGGATTTTCTCTACGTGGATAACTACCTGCCTGTAAAATAGTGCTTATGAGACCCTGCCTGTGGAAGTCACTCTCTCTGTGGATTGATATTTGACCATCTTGGATCATCCATTTGGACTTGACTATCTGGAATACCTGCTCTTCAACGTACAACATTGGGATCAACATTGCGATCATGATTTGAGAATACTGGATCGCATTATCAACTGGATCATCAGCGGGAGCCGTGGATTCATTTGACTTCAGTATCCTCCAGCACTGTAAGCTAACCTGTACCCAAACATTGTAAAGTAATTTGTATTGATGTATTGATGTAATGAAAGTGAAAGTTTGTCTTGGTTCAAAAGGGGAAAATACCCCATACAATAAAGAACACATAAACTAAATATTGGTATCATTTTGTGCGATCCTTTCTGGCGTGAATTGATCGTAACAATTGTTATCATGTTTAGGTATCTGGGGGCTTGGGGATATATTCATTGTTAAATTAACATAAATTGTTTGCAAGCATCATAATTTATCAGAGCCACATTTTAATATCGGTGTTTTCCTTCATTATTGTGAGTGCCAGGTCAACTTACGTTTACGAATATGCAGTAACCAATCAACCTTCAAACAAATGACAAAAACATGAGAGGCAACACGCTTGGGCGAACTATGTATCAATATTTTGCCATCATTGTCGAAAGGCACGATGAGAGCGTGGATAATCCGAGTGAATGAATAGTTCATTAATCATTCAGCTTAAAGGTCCCCTGTCATTAAAATGTATGTCGACTTATGTTGATGCAACTTAATATGTACATAACAAAATCACTAACGGTTCAATGGAAATATGTGTCCTATATTGTAAAATTATTTTTCTTTATTTTTTCTCAGCACTGATAAGCCCCGCCTCCAAAATATCCTCCAACTCAAGATTCCCCTGTGACATCATCAAAGGTAAATATTAGCAGGATAATAAGCAGAATTTAGTCACAAACTAAACATTGCAATGACTACCTCCACCTGCCCACAAGAGCACCATATGTCTTCACACAATACCATCTAACAACCTTTCATGAGGGAATAATCGTTTCCTTATGTCAGAAATGTGCTAGCTTGCAGGTAGTCATTGCAATGTTTATTCTGTGCATAAATTATGTCTATTATCCTGATAATTTCTACGTTTGATGATGTCACAGGGGGAATCCTGAGTTGGAGGATATTTTGGAGGCGGGGCTTATCAGTGCTGAGAAAAAATATAGACAAATTATTTTAAAATATACGATACATATTTCCTTTGAACAGTTAGTGATTTTGTTATATAAATATTAAGTTGCATCAAGAGAAGTCAACATATATTTTGATGACAGGGGCCCTTTAAAGAAATTTGAAACTGTCTCACAGTGACGACAAAAAAGAAAACTACATGATAATCAACACGCTATGTTACACCACATATCAATCTATTGAACTGAAAGTAAATGACATCTCCGCTGAAATAATGTTAGTGCCGGGCAGCACACTTTCGAGAACCGGATGTCTTTGTTCGAGTATCAGCAGTAAGGTGGAAAATGCGTGTCCGTCCCCTAATGGATTTTGCCGAGAAATTGCTAACTGCTGCCATATAAGGATGGTAATTCTAACTATTTATATTTTCTGCCTTTGTGAATTATGATTGGATCGAGAGCAAGAGGCGTGTTTACGACCAATGACCTGGCTGTTCTAACGAGCGCAGAATAGCCAGTGCGCTTGGATTAGTACAGATGGAATTGCACCATTGACCGTTAGAGCTGCTCTTACTTCGCAGCCTACATTTCATCAATGATTCTGCAAGCTCTTACAAATGCCACTGTGAGGCATCTAATGGTTGTTTTGTCATTTGTACTACGTGTCTTACCCACTGTTGTGGCTTGCTTTTGGACGGTGATAAAACAAGTTAGATTTGATTAAATCAACTTTTGCCACCCATTGAGTGCATCAGTTTCACTATAATCTATTTCAGAACATAACATTTCTACGAAAACGACCATGTTTGCATTGCGTTGAATGAATGCAGAATAACGCATTTTTAACTTGCTGCAAGTGGAATTACACCTTTTACTTGTGCCGGATACTCTTATATTGCGATAGGAAAAACACGAAGCATTATTGAGAGAGGCACACAGCTTTGGTATCAGGACATAATGGCGATTATTCGAGAGGCCCTTACCACTTATTTCGCAATTCTGATGATCCTCGGGATACCAGGTAACTCTCTCATTTTAGCAATCTACTCCACATACAAGAAGAAGACTGGCACGGATATTCTCGTCATGGGTATGGCATCGGTCGACCTATTTTCCTCATTGTTCCTCTTTGCTAAGCTTCGGCCTTGGGTGGCTGCCAGTGGCTATTGCCAGTTCCAGTTTTTCTTCACCGGTCTGATAATACTTTCTCAGCTGTCGTTGACGCTTGCTATCGGTATCGACCGTTACGTGGCGGTCTGTCATCCGGTCAACCGTCGGCCATCGAAACGGATAGCGGCGGCTGCAATCGTCGTTGGCATCATGGTCCCCGCTGGAGTAATGACGCCGGGAATATTCGTGACCATATACGAGCCTCTGATCAAGGACTGTATATACAGAGCAGACGCCGGCCTTTGGTTTACCATCATTGACCAATACATCATTCAGTCGTTGCTCATTGGGGCGTCGCTTGTGTCGGCGGTTATATACACGCGGATTGTCGTGGCGTTACACCGACAGGTCAAGGCCCGAGCGTTGATGGTCCCAGAGGCAACCAGCGTAGGTCCTAGGCGAACTGAGGCGGGAACTGGCCTTCATTCTAACATGGAGCCCAGTACATCATTCCCGGTCGTTGAGACTGACTGTATCCCAGGGGTAGCTACAAATCCTAAATGCGCCTGGGGCGAGCTCCCTCAGGAACTCCAAGGTGTCACATCCAATGCACGTCCTAAAGCGCAAGCTTCTCTCAATACAACCCGAAACGCCCATACCTCTAACATGGAATTCCTCTCATCTGGTAACAACACGTCAAAGGAGAGCCGACGCCCGGACGACGGTACGTTAGGATCATCCATGGGGCCTCACCAGCCTTCGACGATTTCAGGAGTCGCCCGCCCTCTCCCTGCCCCTGGCCAACCAGGCGGGCGTCCTGCCGAACACCGACTCACCATGATGCTGGCTTGTATCACAGTCATCTACTTCCTCAGCCTCGTACCTTCAATTGTCGGCCGCTTTGTGCCACTCGAGACCCGTGTCGCCTTCATGAGTCGGTCGGACATCCACCATACTGTCTACGCCATGTTCTTTCGTCTGTTTCAGATCAACAACTCAATCAACTTCTTTGTATATTGGTTAGTTAACCGGCGATTCCGCAGAACGGGCAAAGAAATGATGATGAAAATTAAGCGTACGGTATTAAAGCTTCACTGAGGCCCTGGCCATTATATCATTGCTTTTTTCATCAAATTGTAACAACCGTGTTACATATTCATGTTTATATATGTGCGTGGTATTAACTGAGGATAAGATTTTCGGTATTACTCTAAGTAATCGTTGTTATTTGCTTGGCGATTTGAAAAAAGGGAGTTACAGGTCCAAATACCACATCCCCTGTCCATAGGCAGTTGGGGTATGAGACTGAATATGAGATGGCCGGGACTTCCCCGCCCCCTCCCTCTACCCAGAGCTGCTTCGGTGATGTTTGACGTATGGTCTGTTAAAAGTTCGGGAGCGGATTTCCCCACGCTAGGACGGAAAAAAAATATTTGAATTTTAAGCATGAATATGCTTTACATCTTTTTCCATCAGAATGCAAATGCGTTTCTATGCACAAGTAATATTCAAAAATCCTAAAGGGCACACAAAAATTTTTTGGACAGCAAACTCTATATCATATTCACATGAAATCACGTGAAGATCTTTTGAAATTCAGGAAAGTTAATAAATACGTCTATGGGCTGTTTTCTTTTGGACGGTAACGCTATAACTGAAATTAGTGACGATGATGACAGAACGATGCTATAAAGCATTTGCTATTTGTTCAAGTCTCGTATGTTTGATCACATGCTTTCAACGTCTGACATACTGCCCTTCTTCGTCCGGCATATCTACTTTTTGTTAAAAGGATAGATAGTTCGCCATGGAGATACAATGTTTTCAATAAAAGCAGAAACAGGAAATAGACATATTAGTGAAGGTTTGACAAAAATCGGTCATAGGAAAAGAAAGCTATTAGATTTTGAAATTTCAATTTTGTGATGTCAAGGGCGATGTGCTCGCCCAAATGTTGTGTACAACATATGTTCATACATTGTTTTTTTCTGCTGTGTTTGACCACGGAAGTATATTTCTTTTCAGAAAGGTATGTGTGTAAAAAAAACCCGTATTTCTAATAATGTTTCAAACGCACATGTAAAATTACTCATATCTTTTTAAGAAAATGCACATTTTCGAAAAAAAAATGTACACAGCATATGAGAGAGAGGGAGAGAGAGAGAGAGAGCACCTCGCACGTGACGTCACAAAATAAAAAAAATTAACAGATTATAACTTTCGTAACTTTCGTATACATGCAGAACTATACCAGAACTTCCTGTTAGTGAACAAAGAAGCCCATTGATATACGAGAAACATGTTGATCAACAGTATTATGTGTTTATGTTGCTTAATTAAGGAAATTGTTATTTTTTTTTGACAGGAAAATTCTCGTTGCTGAAAATGGAAAAATGGGAATAATTCGTAAATAAACAGGATGGCCTGTATGAATACGCGATTCCTGTTTATTAACAGTTACATGAGCTGGTAACCGTTAATTCAAGCCGACTTCCTAGACAAAAACGATTGCACTGCCATTTTACAAGAAAAATACCGTAATAATGGACAAACAACCAAAACTTGTAATTTTACAAGTGCATTTTTTTTTACAGTGTATCCTTTGACGGATTTTCAGCAAACCTTCACCAATATGTTTCTTTCATGTATCTTTCAGGGTGAGCTATCCATTTAGGGTTTTATTCAAATGAGTCCCCTCTGACTTGTCAGGGACACTATTATTAGGGAGGTGTAAGCACTGGAGCGCGTCCGAGAGTAATTCATTCCCACATCGGTCGCATTCCTTGATTGCCTTGAGCTTTTCATTCACAATGCGCCGTATTCTGAACACATACAGTTGAGGCCAGGAGTTTAAATACACCCACCAATCGTGGACAAATCATTACATTATCATAGTCATAATCATATATAATCAAATAGATAAATATTTAAAGGGGGAGGGGGCATTATGAAAAAGTACAATTTAAATATAAATCATCTTCGAAAAGGTGTTAATGATAAACAATACAAATCAATACAATGAAGAGGCAAGATTTTGATTAGTGAGACTTTGTTGTTTCGATGTTGTATGCAGTGCACCTTTCTATTACAATGTATGCAAAATGATTAACTGATAACATGCCTAATGCCATAATTTATTGCACGAGCTGCATTGTTAATGTCATGTTGATTCAATCTGACGATGATATATAATCAGATTATTCATTTTTATAAAAAAAAATAAAAAAAATCACGTCTCACTGTCATGATCAAAATGTCAAGTTATGTACATATTGATATTGTAGTTCCCCAAGGCTCCGTCCTTAGACCACGGTTGGTTTTGATATAGATTAATGATTTCATGTTCCTCTAATGTTCTAAAATTGTTAATGTTCACCAATAATGCTACTGTTGTTTGTTCACATAGTGAAATCAATATACTTATTTCAACTGTAAGCACTGAGTTAAACAAAGTTGTTTCTGAATGTGTTGACACAGCTAATCATTCATATTACAATCTTCACATTAAAAGATTCGCACTCATGCTACTAACGTGTGTACAAAGAATCATATTCTTGATAGAACTAAAATGTTAGCTTTTCGAGGAATTTAACTTCATAATAATACCGATGGACATTAAATTGACCAGAGTCACAGCTATTGACACAGGAGGCCCATATAAAATTGACAATTTCAGTTCTACTCATTTTTTTCTAAAATATTAGGAAAAGCAGTACACACACAATTATACTTGTACCTCAGTGACAATAAAATGTTTTCATCCCAACAGTCTGGATCACACTCCACAGCAACCTGCGTGACGGATATTGTCGATATTTTACTTGAACACATTAATAATAAGCAGATCACTGATGCAATATCGTTAGATCTTAGAAAAGAATTTCATGTAATTCCACGTGGAAATGCATTGGAGAAAATGATATGTATTATGGAATGCACGGTAACGAGTATAAATGGTTTGAGAGTTATTTCATTAGAAGAAAACAATGTGTTTCAATGCAACGATGTTCCCCTAAATATTGGGTCCTCTCATACATTGTTCGTTCATACATGATATTTGCAATTTCATTTACAAACGAAAATACCATTATGTGCAGATGATACTGTTATCTCTGTTAATACAGTTGAAATGTCTCAAGTACAGAATAACCTTCAAAAGGACTTTGATTTGATTGTGCCATGGATGTAAAATAATGATATGTTTATATATTCAAAGAGAAAAGCTATGGCCTTTAGGCTTATCCAAACCATGCCACATCCATGCCACGTTCAGCTTACACTGACTCGTTGAATTTCAATCAAATTTACATTGACAAATTGGCACGGCGCACCGACTTTCGCATTCCACTTTTGCTACACACATGCTCCTACACATTAAATTTCTATTTTGTCTGTTCATGTAGTTATGATAGTGGTGGCTATGCTGTGGCATTCTGGTGGTGATGGAAATGTTGGCAATGTTGCTGGTGGTTGTGATGGTGATAATGCTGGCTGACAAGTGTTTATGGTAGGTAGTACTGGTAGTGGATGTGTTAGTGGTGATGGTGGTGACAATGTTTTCGACCTTTTGCGTTCAAAACAAAATCGCGCTCTATGGCGTCTTTGTAATGATTGTGAGTGAATACACACGTGGTATGCACACAGTTTATGGGAGATAGACATAACTGTAGTGATGGTAATCATAGTGAAAGCAGTTAATGAAGTGGTGGTGGTGAATGTGACTGTATTGGTAATGGCGGTCTTGGTCATTTTGGTGGTGGTGGTAATGTTGGAAATTATGGTGGCGGGGTGACTTTGGCGGAAGTGGTGGTTTCGCTGGTTGTGGAAAGTGAATGTCCTAACAAATTCTACAATTAGAAGGAATGTCATCACTTGCTTAACTCTCCATCCACCTCAATAGATCCCGATACTTGTTATTTTTAACATCCCTGTGCATTTAATAATCTCATTGTAAGAAACATCTCATCCATCATACCTTCCCTCGCATTTTCTCGAATCTTGCGTATTAAGACTTTTTAAAAAGCATTTTTAGGAGGTAAATGATAAATGGTTACAGCCTTTTCCACAATTACAGAATAGTTTAACTGCAGCATGGATAGCTTTAAAAAGGCTACCCCAGGCTTTTAGGCCTTTGTCAAGATAATCTTCTCAATGTGAAGAAGGGTGTTGCCATGGTTATGGCGCTATTTGATCGATTGGGTAGTGACATCTCAAGTGATTTTCATCATTTCTTATTATAAACGCGGTTTGCGCTTTTTACACGAAGCAGATAATGGTTTTCAGAGAAGCACGCGCAGATACACACATACACAAACAATATAATTGCACAAATAACCTAATACATATGATGTATTTTGTGCGTTGAATAACCGTGTATGCTCTTTGCACTTGTAAATGGATGCATCTCGTTATCATAATACTCTAGTGGGATCATAATACCACTTTCAAGATGCAATTATACCTTTCCCCCGAGCTGCGGAATAGCGTGTAATTAGATTAAACTGCTTTTAATGATTACCATAAGAAACGTAATATGGACAAAATGTGCATACACATCGAAAACAAGAAACATCATCCTACCCATCCACGCAGCCGCTTCTTTGTCCGTGTCTAGGAACTACAGAAAAGAGTTAAACGAAGCATATAAAAACATTTGACTATATGGAAAATTGTTTGATGACGGTCGATTCAGCCACATATTGGTTCTGTTTACAGAAATGTCCGGTCGTCCATTCTAGTAGACTAGCCACGAGACCGAAAGCGGACATGATTGCAAAACGAATGTCGCTGCGCGGAGCACAATAGGCTAACCAACGTTTCACCCCAATTCACGAAAGTTTGATACTTTGAAAGCAACTCGTTCTGCTTCGCCTTTCCATAAACTAATGAAAATGAGAAATAGGATTTGCTTCAAAAACGTCAAATCCTTAAGTGGCTGGGCGTGATACCGTAGTGTCTTGGCCAAATGCTCATCTTTACTCACGGTAAACATGTGAGAAAGAGCCATGCATCATCTGGTGCTGTCAATGCGTCAAATTGAATTCATGTCTTAAAATTGGGGTGAAACTTTTTTCAGGCAACCATGACGTACATTACCCACCATTGATTGACAGAGAACCGAACCAATTCTTCACATGTCAGGTGTGGATTACCACACCATTAAACACACATTGGGTTAAAAGAAGAAAAGGAAAACAGAAAGAGTAGAGCAAAGATTATGAGACATGGGGAGCTGAACACGCCCCGCCCCTCGCCCCTCGCCCCTTTCCCCTTTCCCCTTCCCTATGAGATAAATAATCTTCTATTTTGCCCTGTGTACAATAATTAACATCAAAACAAATACTGAAAAAACACATATCGAAAGTTATATTGAATATAAATTAATTGTTCAGTATATTGAATTATATTTTAATTGATATATTATTACATTCCCTGCCATAAACGCAATTCCCAGACATAAACGCAAGGAATCATACAATTAAAAAGACAATATGCACACACAAACGTTAAGTCCGGTTTTCAGAACAGATAGCATCAGATAGATAGCATGACACACAATTATTGATTCAATGTAATTGGTTCTGTCCTCGGAATCACTACTGTATAATGAGTTTGTCCACATAATAACTACAGCGAATGATTGAAATTCCCCACTGCTGCATCATAATGCATTTGGCGCCCCATAAAGTTAATCTACGTTAAAGGTGATATTCATAGAAAGTCCCTGAATATGAAGATATTCATCTGCAGAAAGCTTATAAGCTATACAATGAGCTTGGATTACATTCAAACAATATACCACTTCCGAAAAAGCGACATTAGGGTGAACATAATCACCCTATTCTCTGGGCTAATTTTCCCCATCTGTCATCCGAAAGGTAAGAAAAGGGACGCGTTATTGTGCATCACACATGCCAATCCGCAGCTTCTTTTCCGCCAGAAGCATCATGCATTAATGAAACTGTGATGGCAGTTGCTAGTGGATTAACAGCTGTGATACACAATGGTCATTGTGAACATTTGTGTGTAGATTGCAGTTAGTCTCTATAGCTGCGTGAAGCATATCGCGGCTGTGACGAACACACAAAGCCAATTTCCCTGAGGCAATTTCGTAGGTCAGGAAAGAGTCAATTTAGTGAAATGAGATTTTCATAAAACACAAAACTAAATACTTTCATGGCATGTTAGCTGCTTGAATTGTTCTAATAACTCATTCAATTATGAAATAAACTATATTTATTTGATTTTATTTCCTTACCACCTTTAAATACTCTGTCTCAGTCAAACCTCCGTTGTGAATGTGGAACATTGAAACCCCACTTCATGTGATAGGCC
>OZ022586.1:13413654-13466154 GCA_963669155.1 Arbacia lixula | reverse complement strand
AGGGCACATTAAAATCATAGTTTCTTGTGATATTTGAGTATTTTTTTGCGCTGATTCTGCTCTAACGTTGTTAGTTTTTTTTACAAGCGAGTGGAGCAAACGAACTGCACTAGAGAGCTCAGTTATTTAAAATGCGTCAAACATCATACAGGTTGTATTACGGAATACTTATACGGCGTATGTAAACTTTTAATTTTGAGCTATGAAAAGAATGGTCTTTAAGTAACTTGACCATTTCAATAAACATCTTATTGCTAGGGAGCGAAGCGACCAACCAGCAAAGCTAGATGAATACCCCACTTTCTTTAAATCACATGTTGACGTCATAAGGAATTTTTTCGGGGACATTTTTTTGGCGCAAGGGTAATGTTGTTAGCACAAAAAACATTATGGCTGCAGAAAATACTTTTTTTTTTTTTTTAAGCCGAACATTTTCCCTCGTGCCGGCAAAGTACAAAACTCTCAAAGCATTATGGGGGTGGGGTAGGGTGTGTGTCGGGGGCGGGGGGGGGGGGGAGGGGTAGGGGGACATTACTTGCCCCTCTACCCCTACTCCTCTCTTCAGTTTGCAAATCCAAGTGCCAGTCTTCAAAATCATTGGACACCCAGCCCACAGCATCAATATTGCGTATTGTAAAAACGGCGTTTAAACCTGGTCTCACTTGTACTTGCGTGTTGTTTGGGAAACAAGAACAGGTATGTGACTATTTTATCTATTTATTCATTTATTTTCAGTTTTATTTAAGCAGGGTGGCGTCTTCAGTTATAAAACTGATGTCACTGAGGGCCTTGACGGATAAACAAATACATTACAATACGTAGCACTACAATGATACACCATTACGAAACATATCAACATTTTTAACAATTTCAATGGGAAAGACATAACACAGTTAGATCAACAGTAACATCAACAACTTCATATATATATATAATGAGGATTGCAGCCTATGTGATGAAGCATTGCACAAATTTAAAGATGTAGCAGAATGAAATGAATATTGCAAAATGATAAAAAGAGGAGGCAATCAGGAAAGCCCAAAACTATACAAAGCTAAATACAGTATGGGCAGTTATGGCTACAAGTACAATGTCATTTAAGATAATTACTTTTAAGACTAACAACTTTTACATTTAAAGAATATCAATTCATTGCACCTGATAAGTCAGGATGTTCGGCGTATTTGGCATATAATTATGTGAGCCAAGTTTGTACGAACGCGAAACAGAAAGGTCAACGACATGAGTTATCACTCTCCTTGAAATTGGCAGAGACAGTGGGAGAGTAAGGTGAAGAAAGAAAAAGAGAGGGGCGTATGAATTAACTGAGACAGAGAAAGAGAGAGGGAGGAAGAGAGAGAGAGAGAGAGAGAGAGACATGTTTCGTGTATGGAGATGTATGAATACTAGTAACAGGCTTAACAATATTGTGTTCTTTACATAATGTATACATAATAGCATTACACTCTCATATTGAGGATTGTGACCAGTTTTATGTCAGACCCTCAAGATACAGCGTATTCAGCACATATAATGAATACGTACATTCAAAACGAGAGATTGACCGTTCTGTAATCTAATTTGCATTACAAGGAAGCGGGCGGTTCTCTCTATAGGGAAGTTCTAAATGCACGCAAGGACTTAGCTTGTCGTTGATCAGCTCGCAAGTTATTCCATTCTCTAGTTCCTTTATATTGGAAGATACGCTTACCACTATCTTTGACTATGGGGATGCCGGTTTCATGAATGGAGGCATTTGTCTTTGACCTTTCTCCAATTGGGTGGTTTGGTTTCGTAACGCGTTGACGTAAGTAGTGGGGGCTATATACATTTAAATACCTCACACATTCTGTGCGCATGTTTTCTATATTCAAGGGTCTTGCCATTTCAAGGTGGTAAAAGGTCATGAATATGTGTTCTTGGGCGAGGTCCTAGCATCCTTCGTGCCATATATTGTGTAGTAATGTTAACTTGTTTAGAGGACCTTTAGAACTATTGGAACATGTCACAGTAGTCGACTTTGGGGGATTATGGGAGCATCACAAAGGATGTCGTGGTGTGAAATAATGAGGTTTTGCTGATCTTCTTAATAATCCAATCGTCCTAGATATCTTGCGGGGAATATAGTTAATATAATCTTCATAACTTATGCTTTCATCTCATATTACAAATGAATACTTAAATTGGGTTTCTCTTTCGATTGGTACATTATCCACATGAATGTTAACGTTTTTGAAGTTGTGGATTCGACGTTTTGTGAGCCAAAGATCATAAACTTTTTTTCTACGTTCAACGTTAGCTTGAATGTTCTTAACCACCTGCTAACACCATTCATACCTTGCTGCATGCTACATTGCAGATCACTCTTTGACTTCCGGTGTTTCCACGGGTGACTTCCTACGTAACTTGGACGTCTTAATACAAACTGCATAAAATATTACCACGTCGCATGAACTTGATCCCGGGCAGCGTAGACTGGCTCGGTACACATGCAAGAGGCACTGTTCTATGCGAATTCATTACCGAGTCAACGCCTCCATTTTTCTTGTGCGATTAGCGCAACAGCCAGGGTATACCTTTACGGGTTGAGCACAATTTTCCTCACAACATGCGGAAGGAATTTGTCATTTTTCGTGCCGTTTTGTGTATTGTGAATCGCACCAAATATTTGCCCGTTTCTAGAATATGCTAGTTAGTTTGGAGTTTAGATATTTGATAGTTAGGAGAGCCATACCATACAGATTCTTAAATATTCGTTATTCAATATTGAAGTTAAGTAGAATGTTTCATTATAAAAGTGTAAAATGTGCTACGTACATTTGAGCTTAATGCAAATTCAATTTAAAACATCTATTTTGCTACAATTGACCATTGATTCATTTGCATCATGCTTACAGTCATTATGTGTGCATGTAAGTTTAAGTAATGCGTGCGCCAGGGCCCAACATTTGAAGTATGGGTACCTATCAGGTGGCAAAGTCTCATTATAATGTTGTGGTCGTTCAATGTGTCTAGTTTACGACTTGATATGATAGTCCTTGCAAGCTGGTAGCATTATATTGGTTATCAGCTCTTTGGAAATGAAGTACAAAATGCTACATTTGCCGACTTTATCGCCATTCTAACGTGGATGCAAAAAAAACATTGCAAAGCATAATCTCCTCTACATACACAACAAAACAAGACGGTACCTTGGTTTTAATACTGTACTACTGTTTTCCTAAAGAAAAAGATACGTCCAATGATATGACATTTGAGAGGATTTAAGTTGCTCGTAATTGGTCACATAACTCTTATGGTGACGTTTAAAACCCAAATAAGAAATTTTGGTCATAGGTTAACTTGAAAATTGACAACAATTATATTAACATTGAATAATTTTTCACATTGTTTCCTCAATCCACTTCTTCAAACCACAATGCCAATGCAATTTTTGCAGCCAAAAGCGAGTTATGCATTGCACATATGTGAATTGTGCATTGATTCAAAATGTGTCCATGTACAGTCCGGGAGTTCATTTTCAACGGTGTCGCAATATGGAAAACAATGCGTTATTATGATTGGCAATATTTAATACCTCTAACTGTATAAGCTTGTATGCAACTTTATGCAAAATGAGTAGCTAACTATAATCTAAAAAAAATGTTCTAAGCTCAAAGTTTTGAGGGTAATACATGAAACACTGATCTGTGTAAATGTAATTAGATGCCACTATATGATGTCCTAGTATGCAAATAAGAGTCACAGTTACACCCAATCCTTCTTATAAGGGAGTATACTTGCCAATATTGTACACATATGAAATTAGTTGGAAAGTAATTCAGAATGCTGTCAGTGGAAGAGAGACACATCATTGATTATGTCGTAACTATATCAGGAATGTATCGTAATATGTATAAACAAATTTATGAAAACAGGTGTCAAGAGAGTAATTAAATATATATGTTCAGCACTACTCATACAAATAATCTGATAGCCATTGAAGATAGTTAAAGGCTGCTAGAGATGGGTTGGGAGGTGCTAGAAGCTTTAGTCTAGTTGCTCGGAGGAGTTCCCGTGCATCCCCATAAAACTATTGACCACTATGATTTTTAGATCCGCTAAAGTATCTACTTTATAAAGTTCAATGTTAACTTTTAAATGTTTAAATGTTAACTGATAGGGGGGTATCATAAATCAGGCGCTAGTTTTGCGCTGGACTGTTTTGAAGGAAACTATTGTGTAACAAAGTGGTGAAAAATAACTGGCTTTCTAGTCACATTTTTTTCGATCTACTTTTTTTATGTGCTTAATGCAATAAAAGATCCACAAGAAATGTACTCCATTACGTTACAACAAAAGAAAAATCTTCCCCCACATTCTCCGTCCATGAGAGGGCCGTAGTACGCCCCAGAACGTGTTGCGTGATCTGTTATTTCATTTTATGTGAACTTTCCAGATGATTAACAATACACATTTTTTTAAGCTTCAGTGTCATTGTTCAAGTTACCGAAAGAAAAGTGCAGACACAAATTTCCTCTCAAAAGTCAAGGTTGAGAGACGGCCATGGCGAGTGCATGTGCGTGTTATACGAAAAAAAATCATGTACTCGTGTACATAATCATAATCGCTTGGCACAATCACCCGCCGCCGTATGTGATTACCGTGAAAGGAACGCAGGAATGTTCATGAATGAGCCGTACTTAATTTGACCCAGAACGTGCTGGATGAGCAATTTTAGTGATGATGAGATGGATTCCGCTCTTTTCAGATTATGAACAATAAAAATAATAGCTTTAAAAAATGGCTGCTTCTACGCTTCAAACGGTATTGATTTGGGCGTTCTGAGATTTAGGAGACAGAAAGACAGATATAGCATCGCGAAACAGGAAGATCATACAGTCAAATACAAAGTCATGTCGATGGTGAGAAGGATTAGCATTGAAAAGACAGATGGGAGTGTAGAGAAAATTATCCGGAAGAGTGAATGAGACGAGTATAAGATTGGGCAAGTGAACTAGGATATGTATGGGAATGAAGGAAGGAGCTGAAGTTAGCAACGTAAAATAATCTAGATCCATTAAACCCAGGATTACCATGCCATTGACAAAGTGCAGGCAATTTTTCTCTCAAAAGCCGAATGTAACAAGGTAGCGAGACGGCTCTGGTGCGTGATACACAAACAATAAGGTGTGCACAATCGCTATGCACACAATGGGTTTGATTTGGTTTGGTTTGGTTTTATTGCCGTATAAAAATCACATAAATTCAAACATATACAATGAGGTTCAATTTACGACTGGTAGCCCATATTCAGCAGTAACAATAATGTTACCGCTGGTCTTCCACGGGGCTAGCTACAATAACATAGAATTCAAAATACTTAAACATTACAAGCACTAGAAAGGGATGATAAAGATGAAAGAAATAAAAGAAAAATAGGAAATGTACATGTTATCAGAATTAATTGATTATGATTCAAATCATATTTCTTAGAATATATATGAATTTACAAAAATAGACATTAAGTAAGTTTGGAGTTAAGCATACTTGTTTCAAAGGCGGATAACGATCTATTATTTCGAATGTCATAAAATATTTTGTTATACTTAGAGGCAGCCCTAAATTTAAACGATATTTTACAACAATTTAGTCTTTGGCTGCGGTAAACAGAGATCATGTTGATTGCGGAGGGAGTATGGACTGTCTTTATGCTCGAGTAGGTCTTTTCTTTGGAGATTAAGCTACTCAGAAGACTGGCACGAATTACGACACACTGTTGGACACGTTATACGCCTGTCGTACCGGCCGGTGATGCGACAAATGCTTTCCATCATGTCTAGATAGTCCATGGCTGTGATGGATAGGGTATTTCTGCGTGGTAAATTCCCCATAACGCGTATAATGGAAAAGCCGCCCCACACAAAAAAATACAGTGTTCTGCACTAACCATGCTAACCATTTTCTTGTCTCGAACAGCAATTCACTAGACCGGTTAAAGAGTATGACTGCAAACATTATGCTGCGCGGTTCATCGTGTTCATTGTTGGACGACTTTAACCCTTTGTGTTCCACGTGTGCCTCTTCCCACAAGTAATACACACAAATCCCATAGAGCAAAAGTTTATTTGGCACACAAATAATTCCTATAGAGAAGGACATTTCATTACTCATTGAGCACTACCGTATTATTCATGAACCTTATGAAGGGGGGGGGGGGGGGAGGAAGTCCTCTGCTCTTGTTTTCCACATATATTCATGGATTTGGGGCTGCCTTCGTAGACAAACAGAATATATGAAAGCAAATGTACTTACGGTTTGTGGCTAGTCCTGACCACCCCCCCCCCTCTTCCCACTCCCCGCGGAATAAACTCTATTTCCAGTGATGAATTCAGATTATAAAGAAGGATAGGAATACCCAATCGTCATTTATTCCCACCCCCTGCTCTCTCTCTCTCTCTCTCTCTCTCTCTCTCTCCCTCCCTCTCTCTCTCCCTCTCTCTCTCTCTTTCTCTCTCTCTCTCTCTCTCTCTGTCTGTTTATCTCTCTCCCTCCTTCTCTAAGCTATATCTATGTTTTTAGTGTATTGGGGGAGGGGGGGGGGCGGCCAATATATTCACAAATGGACCAATAACTTACTGTAGTCCACATAGGAATGCAATATTTTTTTTTTCATCCAGAGTGAAGGCAAAAAAAATACGATTAAAGTTACATTTGTACCTTTTTTGGTGCATAAGCTGTTAAGTTGTATTGCGAACGGTCGAACTGTTTGAGCAGCTCTTGACGAAACTTATCATAATATCATATTGCATTGCATTTTGGAATCAAATTGTCTGTTTGTGGTTATGTTTATACATATACATGTTCAATGTCAATTGTCAACATGGTTAAGACTTTAAAGCGAAAATCACGTCCACAAATCAGATATACACATGTTTATATCATAACTCTCATCAAATTGCGGCACCTATTATGTTTCGAGGAGTTTCATTAGCTTAAAATACACCATGAGTTTTTTGCAGAACAATTCATCATGCCAATTATAGAGCAAAAGGTATTTTGGGGGCTTTGCAAATGAGAGAACTGCTACCAGAATTGAAAACGTTTCAGACCGTTTCAGAGGAGAGCTTTTGATTCTGAGCTATAAAACAAATGAACTTTAAAGGGCATGTACTGTACTGGGAAGACAAAAGGCATTCAATAGGGTGATCGTGTGCAATCTTTTTGCCAATGGTCTTAAATTCGTGTATTGTCCATTTTAAAAACTTGCTGAAAGTTATTTGCCCTTAAATGACCCACATTTGGAGTAAGTAGTGATAAAATCACAAGTCCTCAAAATGTTTGGCCCGAACATTTTGAGGATTTCACTAATTTGACTAATTACTCCAAATGTGGATCATTTATGGGCAAATAACTTTCAGCAAGTTCCTAAAATGCACAATACATGAATGTTAGACCTTTGGTAAGAAGATTGCTCGCGATCACCTTTTTGAATTTTTTTTTGTCTTCCCAGTACAGTATATCCCCTTTAAATAACCCGATCATCTTGGTATTATTTTGCGAGCGATCGGAGCTAACGAGAAGCCACACAATCAGTGTAACCACGGACCATGGTATATCGGACACATGATTTATCTTTCTTGTTGATTATATTTTCTAGTTGCTAGGAACGTGATGTCGGCGCAAGATCACGTTCGTTAACACAATAACTATGTTGACTATGTAGAAGAGAATAAAACTGTCCTTTGTGCTGGCAAAATATCACTCGTGCGATCACTCAAATCAATTATTGGGAAGGGGGAAGAGGTGGCTTCCCTATTTCCCTCCGCTGGCGCTCTCTCTCTCTCCCGCTCTTGTTACATCACCCCATTATTCGTACGTGTTTTCCCCTCTCTGTATTGCATTCTCCACTGCTCCGTCACAATCAAACCTCTCTCCCGGTTTCATCTGTCCTCTTCATTTCATTCATTCTCTTTCTCCCTCGCTCGATCTCTCTCTTTCTATCTCTCACTCTTTATCTTCACACTGTATGTATGTATCTCTCTCTCTTTCTCTCTCCCTATCTGTCTGTGAGTGTGTGTGTGTGTCTCTCTCTCTCTCTCTCTCTTTCTCTCTCTCTCTTCCGCTCTTGTTACAACACCCCAATATGTATTTGTAGGTTTTCCCCTCTCTGTATTTTAGTCTCTATTTCTCCGCACTTCTCTTTCTCTCTCACTCTCTCTCTCTTTCTATCTCTCTTACTTTCCATATCCCCACTGTATGTATCCCCCTCTTTCTTTGTCTGTCTGTCAGGTTTTTTTTTCTCTCTCTGTCTGTCTTTCTCTCTCTCTTTACCGCTCTTGTTACAACACCCCAGTACATTCATTCTCTTTCTCGATCCTCGCTCCAGTCTTTCTATCTCTCTCACTCTTCGTCTTCCCACTGGTTGCATGTATGTGTGTATCCCGCCTCTGTCTGGCTGTCTGTCTGTCTGTCTCTCCCACTCTTTCTCTCCCACTCTTTCTCTCTCTGTCTCTGTCTCTCTCTCCCGCCCTCTCTCTCTGTCTCTGTCTCTCCCTCTGTCTGTCTGTCTCTCTCTCTCTCTCTCTCTCTCTCTCTCTCTCTCTCTCTCTCTCTCTTCCACTCTTCTTACAATACCCCAGTATGTATTTGTACGTTTTCCCCTCTCTGTATGGTTTTCTCCACTCCACTCTATATCTGCCCTCATCTTTTTATTCATTCTCTGTCTCCCTCGCTCTCTTTCTTTCTCACTCTTCATCTTCCCACCGTATGTATGAATGTAGGTATGTATGTATCTTTCTCCCTCTGTCTGTCTGTTTCTCTCTCTCTGTCCTTCTCTCTGTCTTTTCCGCTCTTGTTACAACACCCCAGGAGGTATTTGTAGGTTTTCCCCTCTGTGTGTTTTATTCTCCACTTTTCCGCTCAAATCCCACCTCTCTCCCCGTCTCATCTGTCCTCATCTTTTGATTCATTCTCTTTCTCCCTCGCTCTCTCTCTTTCTCTCTATCTCACTCTTCATCTTCCTCTTTCTCCCTCTGTCTGTCTGTCTGTCTCTCTCTCTCTCTCTCTCTCTCTCTTTTCCGCTCTTATTTCAACATCCCGATATGTATTTGTAGGTTTTCCCCTCTCTGTATTTTATTCTCCATTTCTCCGCACATCTCTTTGTCCCTCACTCTCTCTCTTTCTATCTCTCTTACTTTCCATCTCACCACTGTATGTATCCCCCTCTTTCTCTGTCCGTCTGTCAGTTTTTCTCTCTCTCTGTCTGTCTTTCTCTCTCTCTTTTCCGCTCTTGTTACAACACCCCAGTATGTATTTCTAGGTTTTCTCATCTCTGTATTGCATTATCCACTGCTCTGTCCCAATCAAATCTCATTCCCGGTCTCACCTGTCCGCTTCTTTTCATGCACTCTCTGTCTCCCTCGCTCTCGGTCTTTCTCTCTCTCTTATTCTTCATCTGCCCACTGTATGTATGTATGTATGTATGTATGTATCTCTCCCCCTGTCTGTCTGTCTGTCTGTCTTTTTTTTTCTCTTTCTCTTCCGCTCTTCTTACAATACCCCCGTTTTCCCCTCTCTGTATTTTATTCCCCACTTCTCCATCCAAATCCCACCTCTCCCTCCGCCTCATCTGTCCACTTGTTTTAATACATTCTCTGTCCCCCCCTCTCTCTCTCTTTATATAATATGTATATATATATATATATATATATATATATATATATCTCTGACAGAATTCTCTAGAGGAATTGTGGACATGTACTCTTGGTGGGCATGCATGGTAAGGTATGTACGATGTGACGGGGAGGGGGGGGGGGGGGGGTCCTCAACGTATTACTCGAATGATTCTACCTCTGTTATCATCCTTCATTTTCTCCCCCTCCATCTGTCTTTTTATCTTTACATTTCCATATCCCTTTCTCACTACCTTTGCATTTACTACGCTGTCTATATCTTTCTCTCTCCACGCCCCCACGCTTATAAAAAATCCCCCAAAAACTCACACACATGAGGTAACACTCAGAAACAAACAAATAAAAAACGAAAGGACATTAATCCTATCAAAATGAGTAAACGCATTATAAAGGAAAGGATATACCTTCTATTACGCCAATGCTTGGATAACACATTGCGAGTATGATTTGAATAAACATGTACAAACTAATACATGTACTAATAAACTATAAGTACTTGACAATAAAGCAACACGATGTTACAAATCAAAGAGGTAATAAAGTAAAAGATTTGTTCTTATATTTTCTTTTAAAAACGAAAGATTCAGCATGTTTAATGTTTGAAGTAGCCATGCGGTTTTTCAGAGTTCATGATGGATAGTTGACAAGGTCTGTGTACAATTTAAGCACTATCTTTGGTGGAGCACGGCAAATTGCCAAACCGCTTTCTAAAATGCGATGAAGGTCGCACTGTAATGAAAAGGGGAGGGTGTCATCTCATACATTAAATTCACTCACATCAGCTTTTGTGTTTCCGTGCGACAGAGTTACTCCTAGGGCTTTCTTTTGTTCTCTCTCTCTCTCTCTTTCACTCTCTCTCCTCGACTTTCTCTTCCCCCCCCCCCCCTCTCTCTCTATATACATACATTTATGACTGTGTGAATTGTCAATACATTACTCTCCATAAATGACATTGGCCAAAATGTTGAGTAGAGTATTCTTGTCAGGCGTGTTTATCATTTTGTATTTTGCATTTATATTTTCATCACCATCACAAGCTCTCCAAATCTTCTTTCATATTTTTTTTGTCTCTTCTTATTGCTTATATAAAGCTAGAAAAAAATTGATTGGGGGTGAAACATGAAAAGAGCATCACACGCCGCTGTTGTCAATCTCAATGACAACAGTGTGCGCGTGAGTGAATCACCGTGCACATTTTCAGAGGCACAGCATGCACCTTAAATCTGCCCTACTCTGACAAAAGGGAGCGACTAACAAAATAGACTTTTCTTGTAAATGAGCAAAATGTGTCTGTCACTTGGATTGGCATTAGTGCAACATCGCATCATGTCAGATTGAATATCTCGCAGGAAGATGAACATTTCTTGTCCAGATTCTGCCTGTAATATGTACGGAATGCTGGATACAAGCTGAGAATATCGATAACCACGATTTGAGTGTCTTTTTGGCAGAGAAGGGCAGAAATGGGGAATATGTTTACTATCAGGAAATAAGGCGAAATCTTGCCCATATTAGGCCAGGAAGAGAGGGCCTGCTTTCACATGTCCCTGAAAGTCGTTCAAAAAAGTCACTACCAATTCTACCTTACAGTCCACAACACGAATCCTTGAATGAATATTACAAATGTTTCACAAAGTTATCTCAATAAAATGGCTTGAAGAAAATGTCATCCCAAGGGAAATTTCTTCGTCATATACTTGGGAGCAGATTTCTCTAATTTGATATCAGCAATAACACACAACACTAATGATACGTAATAGTAAGGATTAAAATGATTTAATTTCAGATGCCAGTAAAGTGATGCCAGAAGCTTCTCATAGACGATGCTCGTTAAGATATATCCACAATTGTATTCATCTTTTTAAATTTACGGACGTTGAAACTGATGACATTTAAAATCCTCACAACAATTAGTTAAATAAAAATAGTAAATTGGACATCCTTAATTTTGATTCTAGACTTCTTTCTTTAGAGGCTCCTTACATTTATAAATCTTTATTGTTCAATGAAAGTTTTTCAAAAGGAACAGTACCAGATGCTTGAAAAAAAAAAAAGACACAACTCCTGTACAAAAGAAAAAAGGTTACAAGAATGAAACTGCAAATTACATCGCATTGTCCATGAATGATCTGAATCTCACAATGAACATGAACTGATGAAAGTATAGGCGAATTTCTTTTTGATATCTGGAAATGTGTTTATTGTATTAGTCGTAAGGTAAAGAGCTTGAACTGAGATTGTTAAGTAGATATACATCTAAAAAGAAACAAGCTGTATTATGCAATGGACTTTGGTCAACATTTCAGAAAATTGATATTGGTGTACCTCAGGGAAGTATATTAGGTCCTTTCATATTTCTTATATTCATAATATGTTAGAATATCTTAAATTTTCATCTTGCAGAATGTCCGTAAATAATGTTGTAATGTACGATTCCAATAGGTATACCGCAGATATTGTAACTAATCTACAGGTGTATACATGTCTAATTTCTTCTTGATACAAAAGTGAACTTGGTTGAAGACTAACAAAAAATTCAACCCCCAAAAATAAGTTCAGGTAGTAGCGCTTCATTCACCTTCCTCACCTCTCCTCATTAGAACATTACAATTTGTTATTTACCTCAAGATGCCATTTCAAGCAGAACTCTTCGACTCCATGCAAAGCAATTTGAAGTTTTTTTTTCTAGCTTACAGTACAAGTGAGGGTATCATCGGCAAACAACAGGTAGAATAATCTAGAAAAGGCCTCTATCTTATCTCCATTTACATGTGCATCTACCAAAGCAGCTAACGCATGGAAAACGCAAAGCAATCTGCCAATGTGTTTTATCAAAATCGTTTAAAAACAACGCAAATAAAAGCGGAGATAGATTTCCCCTTATTGTACCCCTATGTTGCATGAAAAGTAGTCTCACAGTTTCCATTTACATTCACGCAAGATTTGGCATAACCATATATATTTTTGATAACAGTATAACTTTTCTATTTACACCTGATGCCATAACGAGGATCTATCCATCAAATCAAAATCATTTTGATTAATGAACGCGCAATTTAAACGCCTTTTTTTGCTGTGGATACATGTCAATTACACACCTCAATATAATTACATGATCAGTTACAAACAAGATGTATTTTGCTAGTACTGAAGTACAAAATCACTTCTATCTCTTCACGAAGAGAAACAGGGCCTCCATGTCAACATGGTACGTTAGCTAACGTACAGGTAGGTTTTTAACTATTGAACATAGCTACCAACGGACTAGCCTATTTTCATTCATTCATTCATTCATTCATTTCATTTCATTAATTTCCACATTTAAAGTAAAATAATGACAGTATAAACAAAAATTTACTGCCAAAGAAATCACGGCAAATACATATATTTATATACATTTAAAAGTATAATTACTACAAAAAACAGGCGAAGGAAATCAAAATGATGGAAAGAGCATACATACACATACCATTTTATATCATTTAGATGTTGAAGGACCACCAACGGTCAACGAGGCTTATTGAGGATAATCCCCGTAAGTGTAACACATATCAAGTTTAGAATGACAGAAAGAGGAAGGAAAGGCAAATGAATCAATGTGAGTTATGGAGAGAGAGAGAAAGAGTGAGAGAGGGAGAGAGAGGTAAGGGGTGGAAAAGAATGGAGAGAGAGAGAGAGAGAGAGAGAGAGTGTGTGTGTGTGTGTGTGTGTGTGAGAGAGAGAGAGAGAGAGAGAGAGAGAGAGATAAAGAGTGAGGGAGAGAGAGAGAGAGGTAGAGGGTGGAAAAGAAATGGAGAGAGAGAGAGAAATCTGGTGGAAGAGACATACTGTACATAGAGAAAAAAGGGTTGTTCAAAAAAGATTGAAACGAGAGAAGATCGTACACATATATAGGATTTTACTATTTTCTGGGCCCTTCGAAAAAACACACTGTAAACTTACACATTACATTAGTTCTGATTAGAAAATGTGGAGATATACAGCAATCTTCAATACTGTACACATCATCGTGTAAACGTTTCCATGTTTTATGCATGTTAAGCAAAAATGTTTACATGTCGACACTTGGCATATCTACAAAGTCCCATAATTGAATAGCTATACATTATAAGGCATTAAACGAATATGTTCTGCGTGATATGTGCTCACTGACATCTTCATTCAGTTCAAATTATACAAACATTAATCACTAAGATGATAAATTAAATCTTGATTAATAATTGCTCCAATAAGCTACAATCCAAATACAGGAAGATAAAGCTAGTCATTTGCCAATTTCTGGGCTCTTCATGATAAGGAACAATAAACACAATCCCCACGCGATTTCATGACCTTTTTCTTTTCAAGTCTTAAGCAACATTTAAGATCAAATATATGATGACCGGTTTATCATCGCGACGCCACATCAATTTGCAAGACGTCATCGCAAATTCAACTACTGTTGGTGGTTGTGCATACACCAAAGGCAAAGTGTTTTTTTTTCTTCATACAATTCACTAAATCGTTTCTGGTTTCATTCTTATCACTTTTATCAGTGACTGTAGTGCAATCACGATTTGGTTATGGTGTTTCCAAGTTCTAATGGCAAAAACCCCATTACAAGTACAAACAAATAAATTCTCTCATGAATGAATTCTTTGATTGACTTGAAGAGTGCACCGAAAAGGTAATGTTCATTGCAAATAATAACACTAGACGGCTTTTGTGTAGAACATTTGTAACCCTGTTTAAGTAGCAATTGCTTACATTTTGTTTCTTTTCTTTCTGCAAGTATCGCAGATAAATGGCCTTTCTCATGAATGTAATTTTTGATGAACTTAAAGGGCATATACTGTACTTGGAAAGCAAAAAAGCCTTAAAAATGTAATTGTTACCAATCTTCTTGCCAATGGTCTTAAATTCATGTATTGTCCATTTTAGAAGCTTGCTGAAAGTTATTTGCCCTCAAATGATCTACATATGGAGTAATTAATGATTAATTATTAAATCGTCAGAATGTCCGGGCCGAACATTTTGAGGATTTGTGATTTAATCACTCATTACTCCAAATGTAGATCATGTTAGGGCAAATAACTTTCAGCAAGCTTCTAAAATAGACAATACATGAATTTAAGACCATTGGCAAGAAGATTGCTAACAGTTACATTTTGAAGGCTTTTTTGCCTTCCCAGTACAGTATATTCCCTTTAAAGATTGCATCGCTTTGCAAATCCATTTGTGCAAATATTACGAATACATTTGCCTCAGAATTTCCTTGTTTATGTTTCAGTAGTCAGCATGCTGGAATGGTTTGAATGCACTTTTTGGTGAACTTTTAGATTCCATCGCTGAGTAAATCCCTTGTTGCAAATATTACAAACAAATGGCTTTTCTCCTGAATGTACTCTTTGATGAACTTCAAAAGTAGACCAGAAAGGAAATGTCTTCTCGCAAATATTACAAGCAAATGGCTTGGGTCCTGCTCGCAATCTTTGATGATATTTTGATTGCAGATGGCCACACTGAGCAAATCCCTTCTTGCAAATATCGCACTTGCTTGACTTTTCTCTAGCATGCACCCTCTGATGGACTTTAAGATAAGTCTTAATAGAAAATGCCTTTCCGCAAATAGTACAAATAAATGGCTTTGTCTTTGAATGAATTTGTTTATGTTTTCTTAGCGAGTCACTATGCTGCAATACTTTGTTGCAAATATCACACACATACTTTTCTTCTGAATGCACACTTTCATGAACTTTCAGATTACTCTTCATTGAGAATGCCTTGTTGCAAATTTTACAAACAAATGGCTTTTCTCCTGAATGCAATCTTTGATGAGCTTGCAGATGGCCACACTGAGTAAATGCCTTATTGCAAATGTCGCATATAAATGGCTTCTCCTTTGAATGCACTCTCTGATGAACTTTAAGATTACTCTTCCCTGAGTATGTCTTATTGCAAATATTACAAACAAATGGATTTGCCTCAGCATGTCTTTTTTCATGTTTAATTAGCGAGGCCTTATACTTGAATTTTCTTTTGCAAATATCACAGGCCATTGGTTTTTCTCCTCGGTTTCTAGTAACATGTTCTTTCGAGCTTGGTAAATCACCTCTTGGACTGGCTGATGTGGAAGAGCTTGGACTAGCGGGTTCAAGTTCACAAGATGAGTTGTCACGCTCTGGCACGATTGGGCTGGAAACTGAGGAAACCAGCATCAGAACACACCAAAATCACACATTAAATTTGCTCACTTGTATGACGTATGTCTGTTGGCTCGTCATGATTTGATAAGGTGAAATAGTCAAGCACCGAGATCAACTGCATAGTAGCGATTGTAATCAAATGAGTCAATGTTTGCAAATGGATGTGTCTAAACGCATGAAGCAAATTGCATTTGATTATGGTTAATTGATTTCCGCGAGTGAAATCATGCTACATTGAGCTTCATTGATGTTTTCCCACATATAAAAAATGAATAAAGAAGAACATGAAAATGTGAAGTTTTCATGGATATGCAGGTAAATGAATATAGACAGACATTAAAACGATGAGTATAATGCATGCTGCGGTCCTTTATGAAAAAAAAAAAAAATCTCTGCAGAGATAATATTCGGGTCAGTGGAAGATGATAAAGGTACCATTGTCTCGTGGGATAGTTGTGTACATTTCAGTTTCTGCAGAATAAATGTATATACATGTATATAAGGATGTTTTGTGGAAACATCTTTTTTGTTACCTGGTACATGAAAAACATTAGACTTAAAATTTAAACATCGTTATATTTAAGGACTTGGTTGTGGTAAAATAAATTATTTGTTTTTTTGTCGGTAGCCTTAAACAAATTAAACGATATTTCAAGACTGGGGGAAATGTGACGTCGATGTGCGCAATCTCCAGTTCAATAGTTTAGCTACCATCCAAGATCATATTTGAAGAATTTACTTGCAGAAATGTTGCTTAAGAAGGGTTTTTACTAACCATTGTGTATAAGTCTTGGGAGGAAATATTCACACCGCAGTACACACTGCGAACATTATCGGCATGTTCTCTGTACTTTTACACACGACTCATGAGTCGCGTGCAAAACGCCGTTTCGCATGCAACCATTTCCGACGGCAGAACATTGTGATATCTCCTATATTTTTTGAAAACGGTAAGTCCATAGTAGCATGTTTAAAACATGCTTTGGGGTGTGTTTGGGAAGAGTTGCCTTGCAGCTTTCACTTTAACAGAAAAAAAAATTCTTGCTGCCAGGCAAATGTAAACGGTCGTACTATTTACCTGGTTCCTCTTTGACAATGACAGAGTCCTCTTCTATCGTACAGGTACATTGGAGATCACCTAATGTCGTGTCTTCTGTTGTCTTCTCGTGTCCTACTGAGTCTGGTATTTGTTCACCTGAAATATAAACCAAAATACATTTGACAGCCATCTCCATCAAATAAATCCATGCACATGCATGATGTTGACAGAGCCTGGGATCTAACTCGTCAGATGACCTCAATCGTTTGCAGTCCATGTTTGCAATCGATGGAGATGATTGCCTTTTTATTTCAATTCTTCAAAACGCATCTTGGGGGTAGGTCGTCTCATTATGTGCACTGCACCGCGACATCCGGATTATTTTTTGAACCGAATATGACTGCAAAAAAGTCAGAATATGGCTGCATGGTACATCATCGAACGAATTAATTGCTGTCATTGGAAAGTTGGTCCCAGGCTTATAACAATGTAAATGCATGAGGGAAAACATTAACATTCTCTTTTTTACATTCCACAGGAAATGAACCAGTGAAGCAAATTTGATATACATCATTTCATGTTTTCTAAGCAACTGCACGCATAAGTTTCTACAGTTCCACAGTTCGTCTCATCATATTGGCACATCGACAGTCATTGAGAGAATGACAGAGTTGCAGTGCATCAAAACTGAATAATAACAATACCATGGAATGGAAAGTTTCGAGCAGCTAATGGGATAAACATCATTTCATGTTAACTTTTCTGAATAGTAATAGTTACATGTTTTTGAAGGCGTTGAGCAGCAAATGTGATATGCATCACTTCAAGTCAATTATACTGAATAATTGCAATACCATCATGACCATGGAATGGAAAGCATCAAGCAGCAAATGGGATATACGTCAATTATCTTAACTATACTGAATAATACCAATAACTTGGAATTGGAGACGCCGATCAGAGCTAGTTTCCCTTGCGGAAAAAACAGTGAAATAGAGAATTGTGACGACAAACGGCCGTGATAAGTAGAAAGGCTATGACAAAAAATACTCGAAAAAGCTACTGGTCAGGCATTAAAAGTGACATACAACATAAAATCATATGGTTGAATCGGCCTTCATACCTGGTTCACGCTTGATGGTAAAGAGAGACATCGTCTGTAGTAATGCAATGGCAGCACTTGGTAATGACCGGCATCCTGTCTCCATGCTGATCCTATGTACAGTTGATTGAACAGAGTCGCCTGCAATATAACTATGAGTAGCACGTGAAATTTCACATGGAGCCACGGGAAAATCAACAAGAGTATTGAATCAATTTCGCCAGGTGAATGGGGTTCCAATGTTTACTTTTGTCACGGCAGTTCAGACAGTGTCGGACTATCCATAATAAAAAAAGCGAACTGTTAATCTACATGTAAATGACATTCATAGAGATGATTTCGTTCATATATTGGTTCTTCTTCTGTAATACAACTGTGTCAATATTGTCAAGGTTACAGAGGCAAATATATTTCGTCTGAATAAAGACGAAAAGAGAAAAAAAAAAGAGAAACTGCATAATATTCACTGACAGAAGAAAGCGGAGAACACTAAATTGTTTGAGGAGATATTTAACACTGCACAGATCCCAACAGATCATCGCTTTTCACTCCACATTCAACACAATCCACAATGTTTTACTGCAATAAAAACGAATGAAAACTCGACGTGAATTTGATAGATATTCGACGATAAAGAAATCCAGGTTAATAACAATTGTCTTGCCGTTCTAATAAAAGTCTAGGCAGAATGGTTATATTGTCATTTTAAGCACTTTACAAAAAACGTACAGAACTGTAGCACTAACTTTGGTTATCGAAGTGACCACTCTGCTGAAAGGTTGGTTATGAGCCGTAGTGTGACGAGGAGATGTTCCACTTTCTGGAAATTGAATACAACGAATAGATACATGATCAAAAAGACAATCAAGTATGTAATTAAAAATCATAATCACATGCATGTGTGTTATATCTGGAAGTTTGTCCAATACAAAGATTTAAAAATGTAAAGAAACGTGAATTGTGCTATCAAAATAGGAATGAGAAAAAGCTATGGTAAGAATTTTAGTTTTAGAAAAGGATATTGAACGCCTTCAAAAAGGAGTTCTATATTCACTCAAATAAAAATATTGTGAAGGAGTAAATGGTGCCCAGGATTTACGAAGTGCAGAATATCGAGATCGATCTTTTTTTACGGTATACTGGTGCAAATGACAGCAACTTTGATCTCTGTATTCTTTGCATGTAGACAAACGGAAATTAAAAGAATGCATAATAAAAAATAGCAAAATATGGTAAACTTACTGTTTAATCCTTTAGATATGCTAAATGCCGATCAGAAAAAAAAAATGCAAAGAGAAAATTATAGACGGTCTAGCGTTCTCAACTGTCTTTGAAAACGGTTTCTCCCGTGTCGAATGTAATTTTCCCAAGCTATGTATATACAGATTTGGATGAGAACAATAATCGCTTGGTCATTAAAACTAGATATTCCTCGCCAGTATTTGATTTACAAAGAGGTGTACGACAAGGGTGATTACGTTAAAGGGGGGCATAGAATGATTGATATGAAAAGCGCTTATACTGCCCTGCACTGCAACTCTGTCATTCTCCCACTGTCTGCCGATTTGCCAATATGGTGAAAAGACCTGCTGAACTGAGAAACTTATGTGTGCGCTTGCAGAGAAAACTTGTTTTCGAGGAGAGTGCTCCCAAAAGCGTATGGGCTCAAACTAACTCCCCAAGTACAAAGCGTAGCTACGCTTTATTATCTTGGTCACACTCTGCAGGGCATTTAAAGTCCACACATCAAAAGCACACTAAAAAAAAACAATGTTGTGTTTTTGTTCAGTAGAAACTGGATTTAATGAAAAGAGGAATTTCATATTATGATAACTGTGAATGGGGGCTTAATAATAGAATTATTGATATAAAAAGCTTTTGCACTGCCGTGCACTGCAACTCTGTCACTCTCCCACTGACTGCCGATTTGCCAATATGTGAGAGCATGGACCCTACCACGGTAGGGTCCATGGTGAAAACTGAAAAGAACTGCTGAACTGAGAAACTTATCGGTGCACTTGCATAGAAAACTTGTTTTTGAGGATAAGAGAAAGAAGAGGAATCCACTGGACATATTCAGTTATTTTTCAATGTGTGCAAAGCGTATTGGCTGCCCAAGCTGCCCAAGTTCAAAGCTTAGCTATGCTTTATAATGTAGGTCACACTCTGTGGCGCATTTAAAGTCCACACAGCAAAAACACACTAAAACAACAATTTCGTGTATGGGTTCAGTTTTTTTGTCAGAAATCCTATGGAAAGTTTTTTTTGGATAGAAACTGGACAAAATGAAAAGAGGAATTTCATATTAAGATTACTATGAAGGGGGGGGGGGGGGCTTAGAATTATTGATATGAAAGCTTTTGCACTGCCCTGAACACTGGCTGGCTGGGAAGAATGCTCCATGATAAAATGCAAGGCACATAAGACGTTTTGGCTCCAAGTGGTTTTATAACATTTTAAATTACATTTTACATTTTATATTAAGTGGCAACTTTCCCGCGATTGACGTACATTAATTCCATATAAACCCTTTCTTGACTGATGTTTTGAAAGCTTTGACGCATCATTAGTAACACAACTCCGTTAAGTTTAAAGATTTGTAGTTCCAATCCGTATGGAGTGATTAATTTATCAAGGTTAATTCCAAGAAATGGTTTGCTGCTAGTATTCTTTGTAAAAAAAGACATACTTGATTCAAATGGTAGATTAAGCTCCTTCTTTGGTATGAGACCAAGGCTTTGAATTTATTAGAAAACTTCTCAATTATTTCTGCCCTTAACAAAAATTGGAGGATATTATATATGTAAATATTATATCTGTGAAAAGAATGATTTGTTGTATGTATGGATAGAATGCTCCTTTAACTGTGACTTCCGCCCAGCCATCCACCCCATCAGACCCAAGCCATTGTCCACCCAATTGTTGATATCATCCAGACCCATTGTGTATTATCTATCCGTCACCACCACATTACCTACTCCCAATGTCACATCCCTTCCACTAGTTAACCCCTATGATCCTCCCCTCTACTTGTAACTCATTTTATAGTGCATGATATGTGTTATGTAGCTAGTGTGAGAATGAAGAATAAAGGCAGTTACCACTTTGACTCTGAACAAGCCAGTCTAGTGTTCATTTCTCTCGTTCTTGATACAGAATAATGGCAACAAGGATTTAAGTGATTCCAACCAGCAGCAACCACTGCCTAGCAGTTTGGAGTATCCCCACCTTTCCCCGGACGGTCATCGTCCACGGTACCTGGATAGTCTGGATGAGACAATTTTCTCATTTCATGAATGCGACAGGCATTACACGGCCCAAAAAGAAGAGAACCCTTCAGCTGTGAATTGCCGGTGATGATGTCCAAGATGTGTATGAAACTTTGACCGTTCCCGCCCCGTTTGCCGACCAGTCAGAGTACGATGGCACTCTAGCGGCATTAACTAAGTATTTCAGGACGGCATCGCCTGCCAAAGAAAAAGTGCATTATCCCGGCCTTGTATACTTCGCGGCAATTCGGCACTATAGCTGCCGACTCTCACGGGGAGAATAATGACGCACGTCAGACCCTGATGTCGACACGAGCTGTTGACATAACCATCGACAAGATAGGGAGTGGGTAAGCTCAAATGACAGTCGACAAGCAGCTCGACATCGTGCCATCGCACGGCACAAACACAGAAAGCCTCGACAAAGATCACGATACTGAAGATATCGAGCAAGAATCGGTCAACAAAAGCCACGTTGGACCCAACATCGATCCATAGAACAATCACGAAACCGATGGGAGACATCAGAAGCAATCACGTCACCCAACATGAACATGTGCAAGAACCAGTACGAGAACCAGAAGACGGTCGTGACAGCGAACCAGAACACTAAACAACCTCGATCGCCATAACGACTACGACTCGCAACCACACGAGCACGCTGATGATGACTACCAGCCGCGACCACGCCATGACGAGCACAATGCCGACACGATAAATATAGTACACAATCACATAATATCAAAATATAATTAGCATCACAAAATTATCATAAATTAACTCATTGAATATACAACTATTATATTATCGAATGATTTGATGATTGCAATGAATCGTATTTTGTTTCATGTACCATACCTTGTAAATGTGATATCTTTTTATATACCTCAGAAATTGCTATTAGTATATATTGATATATTCCCACAAAGAGCAAATCGAAAGACATATGCTGCGTTTATCATTTCCTTCAGCCTTTTTTTGGAGCTACATTTTGCCGAGATTCTTTTCAAGCGGTTTTTATTTCCTTTATCGATGAAGCCCCTTATTCCGACTTCAGTTGCTGAGTATAGTACTTGGTATTCAGTTTGTCTTAGGTCAGGAGCGGATAAATGTTGATTCAACCCGACTTCCTGGAAATTAACAATTTTCATGCCATTTAACAAGGAGAATACCAATTGGAACACGGCCACTACATGTCATTTTACAAGCCTCAAAATCTGTCAATCAACAATTATCGTTTGCAGCGTGCAGTCGCATACGCATAGACGATATGCTATGTGGTAATCATGGTAATGTCAGTTATCAAACGAAAACTAGCACTTATAACGATATTTGTTCACAGACTTGAATTAGGTAGGCGTAAGTCATGTGAGGAAAAAAGACACTTTTGTATATATGGTGTTGACATGAGTTAAATTACAGTAGAACAAAAATAATTCAGAGGATCAAGGCATGTTAGCGAGTGAGAAACAAAGAGATAAGAAGAAAAGGAGAGAGATCGAAATAAAAAAAATCATGCATGCTTATACATGTTTAATCACACTTATAGCTATATAAGAACATGGGCCTACCTTACTACATCGAGCATTTATGCTTAACGAAGCTGTCTCGGGATACTGCGGTGAAGATTGCCTTTGCTGGAAATGAATAGGGTAGAGCTTACCATCCAGATATAACGTCGAAAAACACAACATAACAGTATGTTGATCTTTAGCAGTCATTTAGGACTATGGCTATCATGCGGAATATTTGCTTCTATTGACAACGTCTCTCGTTTCAGACAGGGCGTCGCCAGTCAAGCTCTATTGGGCAAGATGAATACGTCCGACCAAAGATGTGTTATGGAAGGTTATGAAGCAACTATATTCCTTTGAACCTCTAGTGCCATTCTCATCGGGCTTAAAAAATCGAGAAGTTAGGGTGAAAGTTGCCTAGCCACCGTACCAAAAGCCGAATGTTTCTATGTTCCCTGTCCCCTAACTTCTCGATTTTTCTCACCTCGATATTTTTTTTAAGCCCAATGAGAATGGCACTCGTGTGTCAAGCCGCTGAAAAGTTATGTGTTCTCAACAGGTGCTGTTCAGGTGTTTGAACAATTATGAACATGGTTGTGTGGCAACGGCTTCTCAGAGAGAACAAAAGAAATGTACAGCCTTATTTCGTTTGTCCCGCTATGTTCACGGTGTTTGTTTGCGTGCAGCGGAGATATTTTACTTGAAAAACTTGTTTACTTGTGTTTTTTGATACCTGTTATGCTCAATACTTCCATGAGCATAACAGGTATCAAAAAACACAAGTAAACAATACTTCCATGAGCATAACAGGTATCAAAAAACACAAGTAAACAAGTTTTTCAAGTAAAATATCTCCGCTGCACGCAAACAAACACCGTGAATGATAATACACAGCTTAATAAACACAACAAAAAAGTAAGTCGCACCTAAGCAAAAACAAATATAACTTTTGATCGAAAAGGTTTTGAACAAAATTATTTGGCAGGATTGTTTCTTAACTTATTGACTAACTTCTGTGTGAAAATCACATCAATCCAATCAGTCATGATTGAGTGAGAACAAATTAAAGGCAAAATTGTCACTTTTCAAAAGTCACAAGGGTGATTGTTTATGCCGTTTTAACAGTAGGTTTTGTAATTTCTTGTGCAATTTTTAAACTGTGTTCACTCAACTATGACACGAAAATGACTTCTTATATTCCAATAATAGGTCATGTTACATCTTTGTCAAAATATCTAGATTTTTATTTTTTCACAAAAATAAATGATTTTAAAGGTTTGAAACACAAGAGGGATGAGTATTTTATAAATGGTGCTCACTCAACCACAGCAATGGATTAAGTGTCGGGATAGGTGTTAGTGCATCCAGGGATGGATGTGTTGAAGAGCTAGCACCAGTTATCACTTGTATTGTCAACACCTCATTCTCTACAGGCTGTTCTTCTGATGCTTTCAAGACACCTCATGTTAAACCATTGTTGAAGAACTCAAGGTTGAATCCTGAGGAACTTTCTAGCTATAGACCTGTGGCCAACCTTAAGTTCATTGCAAAAGTACTTGAGAGGGCCGCTGTTTCTCAGATGCAAAGTTATTTTTCGGCAAACAAACTTCATTCACGGATGCAATCGGCTTATCGGCAGAAACTGCATACTACGTGTCCATAATGACCTGCTCCTCAGCCTGGATCAAGGACAAGAGGCATTGTTAGTGTTGCTGGACTACTCCGCTGCTTTTGACTCGATTAGCCACGAAATACTTCTTCGAAGACTACAATTTAGCTTCGGATTCAAGAGCAGTTCATTGAATTGGCTCCATACTTATGTTACAAATAGATATCAGCATGTAGTAATCAATTATGAGGTTTCAAACCAACGTGTCATACACCAGGGTGTCCCACAAGGATCTGTGATGGGTCCTATATTAGATACTTTGTATTCATCCCCATTAGAGACAATTTTGTAGAGTTATGGTTTTGGTTATGTGGTCTATGCTGATGATACTCAGCTTATATTTATATGGAAATTCTCCTGACTATATTCAAGCACTTATTAGTTGGTATAAATCACCTCGGGTCCTTCGTTCAAATTCAAAGAATCCTTTAGTGCAGTACTCCGTTAAAACCAAGACATATGGTCAGAGGTCTTTCGAATTTGCCGCACCTATGCTGTGGAATAAACTTCCAGACTTTATTCGAGAATCTAAACCTGAGGATCAATTTCGCGCCAAATTGAATACATTTTTGTTTCTTAGTGAATTGTAGATTTCAATCACTTTATCTTTGCTTAAATAAGGTTCTACTTCTTTCTTTATTTCTCTTTTATGCGCATTGAGACTTAACTGTAAAAATTGCACTATATAAGAATGGACTATTATTATTATTATTAAACAATGAAAGGGCATACATTATGCACGAGAAATGGAATTCATTAAAAATTCATATGACAGGACCTCACAATTACCCTTGTGACTTTTGAAAAGTGACAATTTTCCTTGAATGTGTGCTCACTCATGCATGACTGTGTGGATTAATGCGATTTTCTCACGGAAATTAGTCAATATTAAATATCTCTGCCAAATTATATAGCTCAAAACCTTTTCAATCAAAAGTTCTACTATTTTGCTGGGGTGGGGGGGGGGGGGACTTACTTTTTTGTGTGTGTGTTTATATCAGTTTGAGAATGGTTGAATCCCACGAATGCACAAGATGTCGGTAAGTGATGAAATTTGTAAATTTTGTAAGTAATACAAATATCTTATATGTCCATTTTTTTTAATGATTCCTCATTACTTTTCGAAACAAAAGCAGAGTAAAGGATCTGTTATAATTTGCCTTTAACTTCCTCTACAATAATAACAAAAACATCATCATTGGGGCTGTTTACCGTAAACCATCGGTAATGTTGTCGAATTTGATACCGAGTTTGAAAATGTTATGACCATTCACTCTAGAAACCATTCATTAAATGGCTAGTGATAATCGTTTGTCTCGCAATGTATGGTCAACAAGGGATCTAATACCACGGTTTCGTGCGCCGCTGTAACACATCTTCGGGTGTGATACAAAATTGTATTGAGTAGGGGTTTAAATACCGTGGGATGGTGTTTAGTGCATTTCCCAAGAACGGCACTGGTACACACGTAGGGTAAAGGAAGCCATCAATATCCGCCTCAAACCAAATAATATCAATCGAGACAACTGGATCGATATCCCCGAGTTTTTGATTCGTACGATACGCCGCCATGACACTCCCCGACCATCCAGACTCCCCCCCCCCCCCCTACCCGAACTAGATTTCGAGAGCTCCAATGGTCGCCCTACCAAACTCTTTTCCAAAATTTAATACTTTTAAGTGACATCCCCCATTTTTTTTATTGGAATAACTGTAAAGTTATCTAGAAATTCGCTAGTTTTATAACAGACTATGTGTGATAATTGTTTTTGAAGAGTTCAGACGTTAATCCTTCTTAGGATCTGAATACCAAATACGTATCACAATGATATTATAACGAACTCGGTATCAATGCTTCGCATGACGTGCTGACCGAACCATGTGTGTGAGAGGAGGCTAAGGCGGTGTGGCCTAGACTAAATTGAATCTCCAGGGTGATTCTACATTGGACTCATATCAGTATTTCACTAAGAGGTAATTAAGCTCGAAGCAGTAAGGTCAATCAGTCATCCGTCTGCTGACGAACTCCTATGATAGCTCTCCAAAGTCTCCTCTCTCGCATGCAGGCTTCCATCTCTGCTGTTGCAAGGCCAGTATCATCATGTAGCTGATTAATGAATGTCTTAGCGGGCCGTCCAGGTAGTCGTTTGCCATGTAATGGCTTCCAAGTTAATGTATCCCTAACAGGTTTCCCCTCCCCTCTTTTGCAATGTCCTGTAAACTGTAATCGCCTCTTTCTGATAGTTGTTGTTATCTTGGGAAGGTCACCATACAGCTCTGTGTTACTCATGTGGGCCTTCCAACTAACATCAAGTGTTTTTCGCAGCATTCTGGTGTGACATGTAGTAAGGTAGGACTACATTTTTAAAGTGTACTAACTTTGATTATCAAGCATGGATACATTGTATCTATTATCATTTTTTTATTTATCTATCAATTCCTGCATATAGTTACAAAATCATAAACAACATAATACAAACGATGATATAAAGTATACATATGACAAATAACAAGGTATTAATGATACTTACACAGGTATAAAAGCATACGACTTGAGTGGTTGCCACACCTTTCTTGTCAAAAGAACAACACGAATGTAGATAAGATAACACACAATAAAATATGCACTCAAAACAACCTGTTTTTTGTAACACTTACCTACACTATATTGTATATAAACACAATTAGCCAGCTATTTGCCAAACAAAATATGCCTACTGCTTTATTGGCTGGGCTGTTTTAATTGAAGCGCGCCGCATGTTATATACGTATTCGGGACACGCACAGCTAGATACGTCCGCCATCCAAATTCTCAGCTTGGGTGGACAGATTTGTGAAGTCGCGAGATCAGTGGAGTCTGGCTCGGTGTGTGGACTATGTGAATCAATGGCATAATACGTGTGGGACAATTAAGCGGACAAAATACGGTCATTATCTGGACTAATATTGATGGTGCAGTTATCCACAAGTGGCACATTTAGGGTAAAGAAATACATGTACTACAAGCATGAGGGAGCAGATAATTTATGAGGAGGGGTTGCCCAATTAACCACGTTAATTGTTGACACATCCATATCAAAATATACACGCCAATGATATGAATAATACCATAACAGAAACCAAACACAAACAAAATATGCCCGGACGGTGTCGACTATAAAACTAAAAAAAAAATAAGAACATTTACAAGACATTGAAACTACGGTCTATCTAATGTAAGATTATCTTACATCAAGGTGACATAACACATGTATTGTTTGTCATTAAAACAAGGTTATAAACTAATCTTTACATCTTTAATAGAGATGAGCATGTGCATTACAGCACGTTTTAAAAGAACGTTCCTTCAACGACTTGCAAAGTTCATTAATCATCTGAATTTAATGAAACCTTTAATGAAACCATTAATGAAACCTTATTAATCCTAGTAAGCTACTAAAAGGCCTGAATGTGCTTAATTTGGTTAGTTGAGTACTTTTTAGTATTCACGAAACCTTACTAACAGTGGTGACCTTCCCATGTTCCCAGTTGGTTGCAAAACTGACTGCAGTTGCTCTCTAAACGTGTTTAGATTACCAGATATATCTAGCTTAGAAAAATTGGTGTTCACAAAATCTTACTAGTGCTATAATTTCATTCTAAATTCTTTACTAGATTGAGAGTTGATACAGGGCTACTCTAGGATCACTGGGGTCACTAAGGAAACAACTCTGTCATTCTCTGATTGACTGCCGATATGCCAATATGGTGAGAAGAACTGCTGAACTGGAGAAACTTTTGTGTGCAGTTGCATAGAAAACAAGAGAAAGAAGAGGAACCCATTGGACATATCCAATAATCTTTCAATGTGTGCAACGACCATGAAGAGTAGGCCTACAGGCTTAATATAGCTGCCCAAGTTATGATGTGGGTCCATATAAATATAGCTCTATGTGTGGGTCACACTGGCGCATTTAAAGTCCACACATCAAAAACACACTAAAACAACAATTTCGTGTATTTGTTCAGTATTCTCAGAAATCCAGTGAAAAGTTCTATTGAACGATTTTCAAAAGTGATGCTGAGTTATTGTTTGGGTAGAAACGGCTGGATAAAATGAAAAGAAGAATTTCGTGTTATATGGATTACTGTGAAGGGAGGCTTAAAATTATTGATATGAAAAGCTTTTGCACTGCCCTGAAAACTGCTTGCGTGGGAGGAATATTCGATGATACAATCAAAGGCAAATACGAGGTTTTGGCCCAAGTGGTTTTACAAATTTTGGTGGACTTTTGTATATTAAGTGGCTGAAAAGGGAGCATGTGGATTAAAAGTTCGTTGCTCTTCTGGTAGCGCCTGATATCTCTCAAGATGATAGTGCTGGGCCTATAGCGATGGGGCTTCTTCACTCCTCCGGTAGCCGGTGCACTCTTCCTGGCTGCCTTGGTAGCCAGCTGCTAGCGAGGAGCCTTCCCTCCGGTAGACTTGCGAGCGGTCTGCTTAGTACGAGCCATGGTAGGATTTAAATGATTGGTGTGTATTTGAAGGTTGGGCAATCACCAAAAATGACTGACGTACATTAATTCCATATGAATCTATTAAGAAAAGAGGAAGAACGGGAACCCATTTGACATAGTCAGTGATCTTTCAATGTGTGTAAAACGTATAGGCTCAAAATAGCTGCCCAAGTTCAATGTAGCTCTCATTACCTGTCACAGCTAGGATGTATGAAGCATACCTGGGTCAATCCATGTCAAATCAATCAATGATATTAACCCGACCCCCTTCAAGTTTTTTTTAAACTCTCACCATATTTACCCCTAAGTGTCTGACGGAAGACTTAAATGTTTTGTCCCAAGGTCAAATGGTTGCTAAGATACAGCCTTCCTTAGCATCCAATGCGTGGTTAAGGTCATTGACAAGGAGACAAAACTACTTGTTATGTATATTCTTTTGTTACTAATTTCAGACTATTATCACAAAGAATACCATTGTATTTGAGCTTTTCATCTCTAAGATATCACATTTTAAAGTGTGCTAAAAACCCAATGTGTTATTTTACATAGATTTTGTGGTGTTTACGACCATTTTCGAATGCTTAAATCATCTCTTAAATATTTCGGTCACAAAAGTTTTTAGGTACCCTTTAAAAATATTATAGGTAAACGTCTATCAACACATAAAAAATGGTGTCGATCCTCGATGGGAAGAGTGGTGATTTGGACCTTGAACTTGGCAACTTTAAAAAAAAAAATGAGGGCGTTGTACAAAAAAACGACGCATGCTTTTTGACTGATTTTTTGGTAGGTGGGTAGAACCGGTTAAATACTTTATATGTGCATAATATATGCTATGTATATGTATGTTATGTTACAATTGTGATTTTCTTATGTCAATATCAATATTAGGGTAAAGCGCATTAATATGATTTTGTTACAGGTTCTATAATACAATTATTTTAGTTGGTTTTCATCCTTTACATCAGTTATATCTTTGAATTTGTCCAAAGAGAGATTCACTTAATAATAGTTTGTATGTTGGTGGCGTAGTTTCACGGTATGCATGGGCACTTCCCAGTACGCAAAGATCTAAGTCTGGCGGGAAAGACTAAGCTCTGCTCTCTGCAGAGAAACCTGCCGACTACCGGCAGATCGGAATAAATATTTACAGCGCCATCTGCGGTGAGATAGTTACAGTGACATATTTTTATCGTAATTTATCCGATGCTGAAATATGGCGCCTACGACAAGGGTAAGACTTCAGTACAATTCCTTAATTTGCGTGATATTGGTCGTCGACTTACATGCAGTACCACAATTCCAATTATCTAATATTTCAACGCTTTGTTTATTATGTTGGTGTATTTGTAATTAGTTTCGTTGTCGAAATATAAGTTCTTACGTGTGTAACTATGTATGGAGCGTTGTTGACAACGGTGCATTGGTGAAGGCATCGAAACAGCTAGCCCCGGGACTGCTCCCGCGCAGCGGGAGCGTCCTGAGGGCTCGCCACCAATTTCCCTGCATGTCTGGTCCGACTACCGAGAAATCAACCCGTGCACATGAATGAATTACTCATTTCAAGTACATTTATCACATATAAATGGCCAAATGTATTGAATGTATACCTGAGCTATAAAATTGCTTGAAAATGCTAAGTAACGTTACAAATTTCCTCCTCACATACGATCATGATCTTTGTAACAAATACGGTTTGCCGAGGCTGCCATCTTGGCTGCTTCAAAAACGTACACGGTAGAGGGGAACTGGCGCATGCGCATTAAGTTTTGCATTGCAGCTGCTGTCGTGCGATTCTGAACAACTTTAGGTCAAAAACAATTTTTAAAAATACAACATGGATTAAATTCATTTTCAAACCAACTACGGAATTATTCAAGTATATATTTTACGTTAATATGTGCAATAGATTTGAGATTTGAGTTACAGAATTGCTGAAACCAACTAATATAATCACTGCTTATTTCGACTTCCTTACTTCAAAGCTCCGTGCTACGCAGCCCGCTCACTGCGTGAGCGGGCTGGTCGCAGTAACGAAACAGCGAGCGCTCAGAGCGCATGGCCTCAGCGGGACCGCGGAGCTCCTCAGACCGATTAGCTCCGATGGCATTGTCGTTCGTCCAGACATTGATTTTCCCGCGCTAATGCACTTTGGTATCCCAATAGTTTTATGAATTTTAACCCTAAATCTAACCCTGACCCTAACCCTAAACCTAGACACAATTTTCACTTTTTAATTCATCCAAAAAAGTGATTTCTAGGTCACTTTCTGCCGACGACAATCAGTATTGCAGCGTTCCCATTGTGTGCATTATATATGTGGGATATCAAAGTGCATTAGCACCGATTTTCCTCCCATTCACTAACTTTCTTTAACGGCAGCTTTTTCGGGGAAGAGTTCCTTTTGATACAGTCACCCAAAGTGAAAACCCAACATATATGCAACTTAGAATAATGAGTATGAGGCAGTAAATGGGTAGGCTACAGCCTACAGTATGCCATTCATCATTTTCATGCCATTTCATTTTCAGCGGCTCTCCGTGTGTGTGCCTGCGCATCGAAAACGCCATTCACACAAGTAATACATTGACCAAATCATGGGTACAGTGAGTGGTCCACAAACCGGCCCCTACCCTTGAAACTGGCCCCCGCATATTTTTGCTCAGTGCGCGTTATCGAAGGTTGGATGCACGATTTATCGTGTATTTACGCATTACTAAACAAAATGCAGGATTCTCGGAAACAAAATCAGACAAAATGTGCACATATTTAACAATTACACATTTTCGTTCGAAACATCTCTGTTTTTCAACTTGCATTTGTACTTATGTGATTTTCTCGTCGATCGCCGAAACTTTCCTGTCAATTTTCACTGTACTGAAATGAGCATGAATTGAGACGCAACACTGGTGAAATGGTGAAAGGGGCCGGTTTCAAGGTTCACTGATGTGAATGTGCAATGTTTTACCAAGTGATATTCGAAGCGCAATTCCTCCCAAAATTACTTGCTAATCTACAATCCCAAAAAAGCATAATTTCGTTGATCTGTGAGTGAAATGTCAGTATTTTACCTGTTCATCTTGGTATGAAAATATTCAAAAGAAAACAAAGGGGCCGGTTTGAGGCACCCTCATATATGTACATGTACAGTGTATCTTCATTATTTTGCTAAATATGTTATTTATTTTGTCATATGTCATTGTTTTGCTTTGCAGGATTTAGCTGACAAAGGTCAGCGGACGTCAATCATCTTTGATGTTTCAAAGAGGGAACTTTTCACAACTCAGAATGGTTTCAAGAGTCTCAATAAGAAACTTCGTTCAAACTGGAAGATAACCAGGTAAGACTGTTTAAGAATAAGACTGCTAGCCAAGATGTGTATCCCAGCAGGTAATACACGTATGTGTGAAACCTTCCCAAACCTGGGGGTTTGTTTCACCAAACTGTTCCTAAGTTTTATATGACTTTAGGCACAACTGGTGACACTTTCTTGTGGTAAATTAGATTCATGATGATTTTGATTCCCATCAGCTTAAAAGTTGATATCTGTTCTTATTAAATCAAAATTCTTGTTGTGAACAAGTATCTAAATACAAAGGTCATGATTTGTCAAAATTTGATTAAAAACAAAGAAGTAAATGTGTAGCCCTGGTTTCCATTAACTACAGGTAGAGTTCTGTTCAGCCACCCAAAATGAACGTTTGAGTTAGTATTAGGGTTGATCAATCCTTTTCAAAATAATCACTTCCTCTTAGAAAGTTGGTCCAAGATGTATGGTAATACAGAAAATACAATTTTGGTGGCTGCTGGAAGAGGTACTGGTAATCTCTTCTAATCCAGTTATGATATGACATACTACATTTTATGGTGAGAGAGAAAGATCTCAGAGGTGAAAATTTCCAGTGCCAAAAGACTGACATGATGTAATGTAGTGCCAGAGACCTGTTGCATAAAACTTAACCATAATGGTAACTGTCATCAATGGTAACTACCATGGTAACACCACTCAACAGCCAATCACATTCAAGGTCTCCATAGAAGTTGCCATTGATAGCAAGGTTACCATCAATGGTAAGTTTTATGCAACAGGGCCCAGATCTTGGCTGCTCTATGGTATTTGTGTGTATTATTTATGACAAAATGCATCAAAGAGCTAAGCCAAAATCAATGCAGTTTGTGCGCCATGTTTGCTTTTAATCAGGAGCCATATTCATGAAACCTTTCTTTAAGCTTAGTTGTTAAAGCGCATTCAGCTACATGCATTTTTAGCAACTGACTGGGCTAGTAAGCTTCAATGAATATGGCCCCAGTTGTACATGAACATTCTTTCTTTGATGCAGCAATAAAGATGAGCTCACTGAGGAGAAGCTAGCCAGTGCCAAAGTGCTGATCATTGCTGGGCCCAGGGACAAGTTCACTGCACCCGAGGTAACACGCAGAATTACAATGTTTTTTTTCATAACATCCTAGTTGCCGAATAACATGATTAGACTTCTTAATGCCTAGGTAACAAATACACTGGGTTTCTTGTGATTTTCGCTACCTGGCAACTTGCCATGGTCTTTAGGGGCCCTATGGGTCTCTTACCTTTATTTTTATGGCGTGTGTGGTCACGTATCCCGAGACGCCTGTGCAGTGAACTTCGGGTGGAAATTTGAAGCGTGAACATTTAAGAAGCCTGTAAGGGTGCCTACCGGGTAAGCTTACTCGCTCTGTCTGGGAAACAGGTTCACCTCGTGGTTCCTGCCTGGGAGCCGGAGGATTCTCCTACGGCACCCTTGAGCACCGCAAGGCACCCATACAGAATTTTCATGATAAACAATCATAAGGGATTTGCCGGGACCCACAAGGGACGCGTACAGCATTCCTATAGGTCCTTTATTGCTTTTTGCGACCTAACAGTAATATGAAAAACGCCAGGAGAATCGGGAGCAGCCAAGTCATCACTCTGGCGCCAGTACAGCTGGTGGAAAATGTTCCAGCGTCCTTAGGAACTCTACATTAGCCGAAATGTAATTTTTTACTTGCCGTACAGGCGCTGGAATGCATTTGTGACTTGGGCATATGTGTCTACTTGTCCATCTGCCCAAAACAAGAATGTATAAATGGGCGCTTATGAATACATTTTCCAAAATGGTATGTAGTTCTGTACTTATAATGAGTTATTTAGTGAATTTTCAAAATTTTTAAACCGTTCTATACTGCTGAACCTCCTGTTTATATGCGGGCTGGCTTTCTATCCTTCAGATACGAAGCAGCACGACTCCTGTACAATCTGCTGTTCAGACAACAGGCTATGAATAAACTTCAAATACCTTACATGACACAATTGAGCCACACCCCCTTGGTTACTGTAATTCCATGGCAAATGTTGTCTGTGAAAGTTAAAAATTTGCATTTGTCAGTTAATGTCTGTTTAGTTGGTCATTATAGATTTATCTTGACATTCCACTGATTGAGCCTACAGAGGGCATTTGCTCCCAGATAACTTTGAAAGTTTGTTTGTTAAACTTAAACTGGTCCAGCACCATCTAGGTTTGGTTGAGTGGTTGGATTGAATTGCAATGCAAAGATTGCAATAAGAAATTGGTGTTATGAGGAGAATCTCTAATTTTCTGGAGCATCCCCAGTTCCTACTGACACAGAATTACGAAGGCACAGAGTTTTCACGGAGTCCAGTGATTTGACCACGGAAAGACGCAGTGCAACCCCTCTGATGAGTTGACTCCGAAATAAACTGTCACACTCGCGTAAAGACCTGCGTCATTGTGATCAATCCAACCGTGTCTTCTCGCACAGCCACATTGTCATCCTAACTGGACCAGGGTCCGCACAGCCCGTCGATTTAACCCTCAGCACTTGGTTAAAGCATACAAAAATATATATCAGTTGGTGGTCTTCTGTTGGTGTAGTGTCAAATGTATAGAGATTTCATGTGATGTACTTCATGAATTGAATATTTGTATTATCATTTTGTACAGTTCGAGGCCATCAAGAAATACATGGAGGCCGGGGGAAGTGTGCTGGTGATGGTAGGAGAAGGGGGAGAGACCAAGTATGACACAAACATCAACTTCCTTCTGGAGGAGTTCGGCATCATGGTCAACAATGGTATGTATTTAATGTTTCTTTGTTGATTGTCGTGGTGAGAGTGTACATATACTTTGTACATGTAGAAAAAATAAGTACATGAATGTTATAGTAAAATTTGAAGTAACACCATATGCTTGTATGCTTTCAGGATATTTTACCCAAGCAATCCTTACATTGAATTGTGATGGACGTTACATGTATGATTATATCCTTGATCATCGGATAAAGGATTGCATCATGCACATAATATGTGCACCATCTCCCTCCCTGGCAGGTGCCCATGCATTATTACTGTCGCTGGGCCAAGATCATTTTACATAATTCTTTCAGGATATTTTGCCAAAGCGATCCATATGTTGAATTGTGGCGGACATTAACGTAGAATTATATACTCAGTCATCAGATAAACGAATGCATCATGCATGCAATATGTGCACTATCTTCCCTCTATGGCTAGTGCCCACCCATTTTTTCTGTCGCTGGGCCAAGATCATTGAAATAATTGTTTCCTACCAGGGCCCTGTTGCTTATAGGTTTTCAATTATTGTAACTTGCGTGTACCATCAATGGTAACTGCATGTACCATGGCAACAGGTGCAATAATGAGAGCTCAGTGGCTGTTGCCATGGTAGTTACCATTGATGGTAAGTTACAGCCATTGTAAAACTATGTATGCAACATGGCCCAGGTACCCATTCTTCCTATCGCATATAGCTCTCCATCTCTGAATGCGTGTGGCGCTCTAATTTTTGTTCCTTTAATTCTTGGGATATGAACTTCTGGTCCACGAACATTCTATAGCGATCATTTTGCTTGTGTCTTTTCATTCTTTCATTAGTCCATCAATGTTGAGGTAGGTAAAAACATCACCGTGAGTGATTGGTGGTATTTCTTTCAAGTCCTTTGTCCATGTAACAACCCTTCCATTTTAATATTACAAGGTTTACATGGTTTACAAAGGTCAAAATTACAGATTCTCTGCGTTATTGCGGATGTACCAAACTCTTACCGAAAGTATACGTCCCAAGAACCATCGATCAGATATCGGTATCGCGAGGTGATATCGCTTGATATCGGCTACATGTGATAGGGAGAATTGTGTAGTCCTGGGGAGAAAGCAGCCATGTGGATAAACTCTTTGTATGCATTTTTGCATGAGGAGAACACACAAACCCCATAGATTAGCCATTTGTCTGTCCACGAATATGGGTCTGTCTATTGTAAAGAGATATTTTTTGGCACAACTGAATCATTTGAAATTATGACCACCTTGCACCACCAAAATATGGCAGAGTGTTAATCATTTTCCTCCAAAATAACTTCAGCTAAAATCCTGCTCTGAATGTTCATTTATTATATATTTCTGAAAGCCTGTACAAATTTGCCATATAGCACATTGGTAACAGGACAGACGAGTGTGTCTCATGCAAACTTGTCTGTCGTGTTACCAACGTGCTATTGCAAACTTGTACAGGGCAAATTTTCTGAAGCGTACAAAACCTTGTAAGGTGCAAATTAGTACATTTCTTTGATATTTTATTATTATCGGCTGGTTTATTAAAGAGACAAGAAAAAAATAATTGGAATTGAAGGGATTTATGCAAATGTTACAGTAAATGTAACAGAAATGTACCCCATTACTGTAGACAGGCCCATATAGGGTTGAATAATGTTAGCTTACTGGAGGACACCGGCGCCATGGTGGAGTTTGAACCTGGAACCTTTGGCTTTTCAGTGAATCAGTCACACAACCACTATACCAATCATGCATGGTATACATGACGTGCGTTTCTTGTTCTCTTTTCATCTCTTCTCCTTTTTCTAGATTGTGTTGTGAGGACGTCATACTTCAAATACTTCCACCCTAAGGAAGCACTTGTCTCAAACGGCATCTTGAACAGGTACTGCATTAGAGTGTACACCGGAGTGTGATGTCATATGAGCATGTTGTCAAGACAACTGGTTCTAAACTATGTGAGAATTAAGAGCGGACATTGGTGAACATAGCGGGGACTCTCTGTGGGAGTGTGAGACGCTAGCCTGCTAGCCTGCTCCCCTGATCGTTGTTTAGAACCAGCATCCTGCATAACAATGGATATGACAACACCATTTTGGTATTCTATTGAAGTCTCACAGGCTCCCAATAGCTTCATAGTCTTTTTCTCTTTTGCCTTACAAAATGATAGGACATTGTATGTAGTAAGACTACACTTATTTCATGGTTTGAAAGTCTGTGTCTAACACGACAGAAGTAATAAAGCAGAGTTTGTGATGAAGCTGTAACATGAATGACAGTCCAACCTCCATTATCCAACCACCAGTCACCAGAATTCTTACATTTCAAGAGCTCATTTGCAAAAGGGATCCATTTTTCATCAAATTTGATTTTTTTTGGTCTCTATACATAGATTTCAAGTAGCCCTATACATGTAAGATGGTACCAAAGAAAAGCTGAAATTCCCATTAAAAAGTAAACAGAAGTGACAAAAAAAAATCACTTCTTTTTCAAAATTGGTTAGATCCATTGTACTTTGTTTGCAAAAGGGGCTAGATCCACAAAGGTAATTTTTGGAAAAAAATATTTCAAAAATATGAAGACAGGTAGATTTCTAAATACCCAATTGTATGTTCACATGGTAGGGTGGTATATCATGACAATTTAGTTTCACATAAGGATATTGCAATATGGGAGAATAAAAAAAGTAGATTTTCTCAGAATGGTCTAAAGTGGATCTAACCCCTTTTGCAAACAAACTCTTAATTTTATGATCCTGAACTATTTGGAAACAGCTAGTAGTGCTTAACACAGCAGCTGGGATAATGATTTTATCAATGATTTTTTTTACCAGAAAAGCACTCGGGTAAAAAATGATTTGTCTATCAAAGACGGGGTAGCTCTTTTGCAGGTCAAAAAAATGATATTGTGGAAATATACCTCGTCAAACGAATGAAAATACTGTGTAAGGACTTCTTTCATGATAATGGGACAGGATACTGAGTTTGGATGGGTTTTCTAAAACCTAGCAGTCCTGGAGCCTTGAGACCGGAGACTGCAATAATCTGCTCCTTAGTGCATTGCAACTACGAACTGGCTTATTACGAACTGCTCTATTGATATAGAAAATGTAATATGAATGTTGCATGTTGACTCTTGTTTTGCCTGTACCCAGAGCCATCAGCCTGGCAGCAGGGAAGACCATCCCAGGCAGTGGCGAGGAGGAAGCACAGAACGACACACAGTAAGTGGATTAATGCACTGGTCATTTGCAAGACGCACCTCTTAACCCCCGGGGATGGTGTGTCATTGTACCAATGTGAGTCATACATTTGAATACCATGACTCACCCTCCGTCACAGAAAGTGACACACCATTACTTACATTGACGCGCATGTGAGTCCAACCTTATGACATATCATTCCCTGAAAATGACGAGCCAATGATGCACCGTGAGACACGCTCGGAAAAAAGTGACGGTCCCAGTGACACACTAAATGAGGCAACGTTGTAAAGTGACTTACTATGATGCACATATCGGTCAGTCTTGTGACAGACATTTTGCATTCATGACGAACTTGTGCGTCACTATTCTGGGGAACATGACGCAACCATGACGCACCATTCCCGGGGGTCAAGAGGTGCGTCTTGCAAATGACAAATGCATAACCCTCTCAGTACCAACCAGCAGATGTGCGATGTGCCAATGATGTGCCAATTACAACACAGTTTATCTCCTGTGGGACTATAATAGCCTTAAACCCAACCCAGACTGAGCGCCACAAACACTGTTTGGATGCGTTAACTTTTCATATCAAAAGCTAATCTTGAAAGTAGATTCATCAAATTGATAAGAACATGTACATTTTCACATACGATTGATGGGAATTTTATTTTTACTTTGTTGATGTTTATCATAGAGAAAAATAAAATGGTGTTGCCAAGTGTTGAAAGATCAAGCAAACTGGACAATCTGGGCCCTTTTGCATGAAACTTACCATTGATAGTAACTCTATTATCAATGGTAACTACCATGGTAACTTTGCTCAACAGCCAATCAAATTCAAGGTTTCATAGAAGTTGCCATTGATAGCAAAGTTACCATCAATGGTACATTTTATGCAACAGGGCCCTGTTCAGTATCTGACTGAATTACAAGTGATACAAATATAGGTAAAACACAGTAAGGAAACAGAGGAATACAAACAAGGAAATTAACGACAAAACATCGCTTCGATGATGCTGATAATTGTTGATGGTAACATACTCAAAATTTGATGTGCACAGGCTTGATGTGGGTCATGTTTGAATCTCATGTAGATGAAGCATTTAAAGACTATGTTTACTCTTCCTTAAACAATAGATCCCCTAAATAATACATTTACAACAAGAGAAAACATGTTATAACAATGCTTTCATGACTTTTTCCCCCTCATGTTTGGTCCAATAATTCCCACCATTTCAACAACATAACAATAGCGCGAGAGCAGCAGAATCACTAACACCATATTCAGAGTGAGTGATTTAACGTAGAGCAGATTCCTTTAACACCTCGGTATCTTCAAGCCAAACATGCTGTAGTTTGTAAACTCTCTCATGTTCAACCTCTATGTTCCATTTGTGATCACGCAATTTCAAAGCCACATAAAAACTTTACCAGGAAATGCTTGTAAGATGTTTTTATCTGTTTAATGAATGCACCTACATGTATACACACACAAAAGTGAGCTGCATCGTCAAGTTGAATTGATTTTTGTTTCTCAAAACTTTCTCCTTCTGCCTCTGTTGCATGAGTGATCTTGTAGTTTCAGAGCTTCCCTCTAAACAATCAAAAATGCTTTAAAGGTGTTATATGTGCCTAATGAAAATGTATGAAAAGTTACAACAAGCTGTGTATCAAAAAGCTGCAGTAATTTTATAGCAATGGTCGCCTTCCAAGCTCTTTTTTCCATGCTTGGCCATTCTACATTTTTTTCAATGCCACTACGGAATTGTCAGAAAATGCTTTGTTGTAGTTTTCATCTACCTAATTTATGTACAAACATACATGAAAAACAAGAGGCTGCATCCTCATTTCAGTTACTACATGTGTATTTCAAAACTCTTTCTAAATTCACACCCTGTACATTTTGCAGTGTTTACCTTAATGACTTGCACAGTCCATTTTCCTGATCTGCTCTCTATTTTTTGTCTTATTGTATATTCAGTAACCTAAAAAAATCACAAAGGCTGTTATCTTTACAAAACTTGAAACAGAAATAGTATAGGACAGGACAATTAACTGATTTTATTTTTGGCTTAGGTTAGGTCAAAAGTCACATGTCAAGGTCATATGTTACAGATCAAGGTCAAATTTTGAATGTTTGCTGTTTATGTTTTATTTTTGTTTAATACCTTAACCCTAATACTCCCGGGGTATTTCAAAGCTTGTTATTACCGGGGGGGGGGGGCCATTATGGCCCCCCCTGAGATCTTGGCCATGGGTCGCCCCGATTGCCTCAAAATTTTGTAAAGAATTATGTAATCTACAAAGTTGTATAGCTAAATTTACGAAAGTCCTTTTATTTTTTTTAAACTAATTAATTCATGCTAATTTATGCGAGAAATCATAGATTTTGGTATTTCTCACTAAATAAAGCCTCAGGAATAGCAATTTTTGGTACAAGTGTCTTTCATATCTCCCTCATCAATTCTTGAAAGAAAAAGATTGGTTGTGGTAATTATTTCTTATGTATTTTATTGTTTTTCAATTTTCTTATGTATTTCTTTGTTTTTCGTTGTGATTCAGATGCGTATGCATGGGTGTGGGTGTGTGTGAATGTGGGTGTGTGGGTGTGGGTGTGTGTGTGTGTGTGTGGTAATTATTTACACTATTTGAAACAATGATAACACTTATTAGAAAAGTATTTACATAAATTGGAAAAGCTCCTGATTTTATCCATAGGGTTATACACAGTCACATAGAGAAATAGCTAAATTTCAGTGACATGTGTTTGGTAAACGTAATCTGACACCCGCACGGTAGGTCCAATCGCCATAAATTTGGTATCAAAATGTGCGGGAAGGATCAGAGAAAAAAGCAAGAAATTTCGTTTCGAAATATTGAGGCGTTAGGAAGAACCGACAAAACTTCGACAGGGGGGGGGGGGCCATAATGGCCCCCCCCCCCCCCCGGGAGTATTAGGGTTAATTATGATAATGACATTTCATAGACCCTTCACAATTCTTTACGGTAGCGATGCCACATATACAAATTGGGTGATTTTGGCGGGAAAGCAATGGCTCTGAGCAAAGACAAATCAATGTATGTTTTGAAAAGCGGAAGAAATGCTAAAACTTCAGAATATGTCCAATTCCAAAAGAAATAGGTGGTATGGTTTTTGAACTACAATGATTTAAAAGTGTGAACGAAAGAGTAACACGCATCCAAAAAATATGCATAGAGCGTACGCAATATTTTTTTCAGATTTTACCCTTCCAACCTATGGCGTCAGTTGTTCCGGCTCTTTTCACATGAATAAATGTTCTGGGCTCCTGGCCTTTGTGCTCCCATTTTTGAAATATTTCCAGTACTTCATTTACTATGTTTGTATCCTATCATGAAATATTTATTTTTGTTCTATTCCCTCAAATGTGTGCCACACAATCAAATCCTGCTGACACATTTAATATTACCACGATTATAAATTACCTTTCTGTATTCCACCTTCTACATTTTATATGCCTAAAGTTTATGTCATGATTATTTTTCACTTTTAGTGCTTTTGTACATTTGATTTAATAAATATGTAAAGTGCACATGTATAACACTGTACTTTTACTGTTTCCTTATTACATGTATGTTAACTGAAAAGTAAGATTCAATTAGTCCATGTGCTGCAATATCATTTATATTCAGTTCACTAGAATATTCGAAGTATTTGCTAAAAAGTCATACAGGCTTTTATTTGATGCAAAGGGAAGTGAATGGGGACTGGGGGGTGTTTCACCAAGCTGTTCATAAGCTATGAACAATTTTTACGAACGACTTTTGATCCCTTTTTGTGCTAAATGCGATACCACACTTTGTTCCTGTTTTAACATATTGGGAGTTAATTTCCAACAATCCTAATAAATTTTGACAAATCATAAGCTTTGTATTCAGACACTCTTGTTAACAAGAATGTTCATTCTAAACATCAGATGTGAGAATGTGATGTAGCCAAAAAAGGGGTCACTAGTCGTTTGTAAAGTCATTCTTTTGTTTTTTCTTTCTTCTAGAAACTCTCCATTCCAGGGAAAGTCGTCCCATGTTGTACCCCGCAGCAATATCCAGATTTTTTTTACAGACATGTCCGCTTCCGGTCTCATACACTAGTACATGTACACTAGAACAGAAGCACTGCAAAAAAAAATACAAATGTGGCTGCCCAGTGCATCATGGAATGACTTTTCTCTGTATGCTATTTTATGTGGAGAATAAATCCATCCCTACTTCTTGTGAAAGTACAATGAAGATGGCTACTGATAATCGTTACCGCCGGTCAATGCGAGGCGTGTCAATGGTCTATTGTTGGTCAAGTACCTAGATACACAGGCTATTAGTATTGGACCATTTATGAGCACATTTCAGTGAGTGCGCTGCACTGACCATAGGGTATTTAAACCCCTACTTACTACAATTTTGTATCACACCTGACGAAGTGTTGCAGCGGTGCACGAAACGTCGTGATCTTTTCGATTCCGTTTACCTTACATTGTGAGACAAACGATTATCAGTAGAGATTTATCCGCAATGAGTAACATATTTAGCATTACAATGAAGATCACACAAATGAAAATGTAATTTGGTTACTTTTGATAACACATTTGATGGATGCATCTTTTACATACTCAGAGCACTCACTTACCTGTATCCTTTTGGAGCTACGCTGAACGTCGCCAAGCCTGCCACCGCAATCCTCTCCACGGGGACGGTGTGTTTCCCTCTCAACAGACCAGTCTGTGCCCTTCACTCATCAAAGGTATCGTGCTATTAAAGACTTCTGGTTGTGAATGTGGTGGTGATGGTGGTGATGATGGTGGTGGTGATGGTGGTGATGATGGTAATGGTGGTGGTGGTGGTGGTGGTGGTGGTGGTGGTGGTGGTGGTGGTGGTGATGGTGGTGGTGATGGTGGTGATGATGGTTGTGAATGTGGTGATGATGATGGGAAGATGTTTGTGGGGATGATGATGGTTTGGGTGTCGATGTTGATGATGATGGTAGTGGTATTGGTGATGGTAATGGTGGTGATGGTGGTGATGATGTTGATGATGATGGTAGTGGTATTGGTGGTGGTGGTGATGGTGGTGATGATGTTGATGATGATGGTGGTGGTGATGGTGGTGATAATGGTAATGGTGGTGGTGGTAGTGGTGATGATGGTGGTGGTGATGGTGGTGATGATGGTAGTGGTGGTGGTGGTGGTGGTTATGTTGATGATGATGGTGGTGGTGATGGTGGTGATGATGGTAGTGGTGGTGGTGGTGGTTATGTTGATGATGATGGGAAAATGTTTATGGGGATGTTGATGGTTTTGGTGTCAATGTTGATAATGATTGGTGGTGGTGGTGGTGGTGATGTTGGTGGTAGTGATGGTGATGGTAAAGGTGATGGCAATGATGGTAGTGGTGGTGATGGTAGTGATGGTGATGATGATGATGGTGATGGTGGTGATGATGATGATAATTGTCTTTTTCTGATGGTAGTCAATTTTTTGTTTAAAATGATATTGAGGCGATGGTCGTGAAGGTGTTGGTGGTGATTGGAGTTATGATAATGGTGGTGGTGGCATGGACAATGATGATGATAGTGACAATGATAATAATTGTGCTATATATATATTTTTTTTTTACCTAGTACACCACACACAACATTGTGTAATGTCTGTATAATTGGTATTTTACTTTTCCTAGTATACCAAGGGCAAGCTGGTGGTGGTAGGGTCCGTGCACATGTTCTCAGACCAGTATCTGGACAAGGAGGAGAACAGCAAGATCATGGAGGTCATTTTCAAGTGGCTGACCACTGATGAGGTGGTTCTCAACGCAATTGATGCCGAAGACCCAGAGGTACATGTATATGTATACAATGAATGTAAAACAAATAGATTTAGGAACAGTACAATCCCCTATTTCAGTGACCTTTTTAACAGTCGATAAAATGAGGATTTTTAATATGGTATATATTCAGTATTAAATCATACCACGCATTTGTACTATTTCAACTATTTATAACAAAACCTTTAAAATGTTTAGATTTATATTATAATTATATATGTGTAGGTTGTGTGAGGAATGAGCTCTTTACTTTGTGTTTACATGTATTACTATTTTTGTAAACAGCAACATTTCAGCCTCTTGGCTGCAGTTGCATGTATTTGTCTTTTAATGTTTGTAACACTGAATTGAATTGAATTGAATTGAATTGAATTAAATTAAATTAAATAGCCCTGCCCTAGGATTACTATCATTGTAGCCTAGAACAGCCATCAACATGGCACATACCGTACTGACCGGCGTATGAGCCACATGTTTTTTTCTTAAAAGTCACTTATCAATAAGACATTTTGAATTTTAAACGTGACATGCAATACAGAAAAATGACAATGTAATCATGTGCTTGAGGCACACACGATATCATAAACATTACTTGTATAGTTTTACAAGTGAATCAGGACAATTATATCGATGCTTAATCATGACGTTGACCTGCTGCTCATCGTGATATTTTTAGGCTTCATAAGCCCGATTCCAGTTCGGATGTCGTAACTTGCATTGAACTGCGAAAAGAGTGTGGCTTCATAAGCCAGTTCGTAGTTACGCCATGGTCGGACAATCCAGTGAATCACATACTACGAGAATGCAGACTGGGATTTGTTCTTGAAGCAGTGTTGGGTGATGGATGTAAAAATATTTTACAGCATGCTCATAACAACAATAGGAGCAGGTGCACAAGTTGGACTTTCTTTCACTACTAAATCAGAGCTAAATAGCTGTTCTCGTATCTGCATGATAATAAGTATGAAGGTGGTCGACCATCTAATGAATTTCCATTTAACTCTGTGAGTGGCTCGATTGACCTGAGGTCATTTGTACCAGCAATAATCTGCGCACATTGCAACTTTCAACTACGAACTGGCTTATTGTACCCTATGAGGAATTTTAACTTTATGTTATAGGCTGTTCTCTATTGTCTGCACAGCAGATTATGCGGGAGTCGTGCTGCTCAGTATAATGAGTGTAGGAAAGCCAGCCCGCAAATAGGTGGGCTATGTAAAGAATGGGTGAACCACATTTGAGAAGCTGCAGATGACTGAGTTGCTGTTCTAAAAATATTCTCCCCCTCCCCCCCCCCCCCCCCCCTCCAGATATCTGACTACAACTTCTTACCAGACACATCCAAGCTCGCGGACAAGTTGCGGACATGCCTTCAAGAAAACGAGGAGACGCCCAGAGACTTCAACACGCTGTTTGACAGCACTCTCTTTAGTCTCGATACAACGGTGGTCCCAAAAGTTGTCAGGTGATATGCATACTTCATACAATGTCTTTTAGAACTCTTTGCCATACTCTACCCACATGTAAAGTCCCCGTCACACTTATTCGGAATCAGAAGGAATCAAGCAGAACCAGCAGGAATGAAAATTTTTTCAAAATTTGAGCCACATTCGGGAAGGAATTTCAAATTGATCCAAATATGTAAAAAGCAAGAACTCCGTAGTTTAGGTGTGGTAGAATTAGTGTAGAACATAGGGACAGCAAGATATGGGCAGCAAATGTATTTTTTTAGTTTACCAGTGACTCCTGTATTTCTTGAAATAAGATTGCTAATATAATTTGCATGTGTTTTCCATGTATGTTTGTTATCCATGTGGATTCCTCAAAATTTGGTTGTTTCAACATGGATTTAAGACTTTTATCTTTCAACATGATTGATCCTGGTACATGTAATATTCCTATAGTATTGCTGAATAAAATATTATTTGTTTTATATATATTAAGGGACAATTTTTCTGCTTGAATCCAATTCAAGACAAGGGTCATTTCACCTTTTAGTTTGTCAAGTAGGATATGGGGATTATGGTTTGAAAGGATGATGTTAGCATCATCAGCGAATAAGAGAAAAGCTTATTGTTCTAGTACAGTAAGAAGCGACTGAGATGTGTTATCGGGCAATGTACATTGGCATTGCCAGAGTGTCGATCGATGAAAGAACAACAAAATGCCGGTACGTGTAAATATTGGCTCATACACTATTTGATTGGCTTTCTTCATGTTCTTCCTGTTTCCTCATATTTCCAAGCCAGTATTCTAGTTTCTGTTCCTGTTTTTTTTCTCATATAGCATATTCATTGAAGTAGTCTCTTCATGATGATTGAATATCCTTTCACATAACAAAATTGAAAGAAATAAGATTTCAATGTCAGTGATAATTTTCCCCATGTTTTTTTTTTTTTTGCTGTACAGAGCATACGACAACCTAACAGTCAAACACGAGCCTCTAGTCTTGATTCAGCCCCAGTTTGAGGTGCCCCTCCCACCCCTTCAACCAGCGGTAAGTTTGAAACAGAGACCTTACATCGGTACATTCCCATATCCCAATATTATAATTTATATAATGAGAATAGTATTGGCATTTCTTCTTATAACGCTTTATGCTTAGAGTTTTGAGGAAGTATATTAGTGAAGATGACATGCCATAATCATCACTCAACCATGCTGCCACTTTCAACAGGTTTGGCCTTTATTTAATTTGAATGATTATATTATATTGAGAATATTCTTCCTGCTATCTGAAAGGGATAGTCCACCAAGAAAGTTACATTGTAAGTCGGTTCCAGTTAAAGCAGAAAAAAAAAAAACACAGTGAAAGTTTGACAAAAATCCATCAAAGGATAAGAATGTTATGATCTTTCAAAATTACAGTTTTGTGACATAACGTGCAAGGCTCTCTCCCATATGTTGTTGTATGCTGTATGATTCCATGAATTGCTCTTTTTCTGTTTTTGATGAAAGAATGTTTTTTCAAGAAGTTATTTATGTCAAAACGTGTTTCTAATGATGTATCAAATACACAGGTAATATGATATAAATCAACATTCTCAAAAAAAAAATAGTACATAACATTTGGGAGAGCATCTCCCACATGACATCACAAAACTTCAAACGATCATAACTTTCTTGTCCCTTCACTAACATCGGGCTAATTTATGCATCCTGAGTTTCAAGCTGATAAAGACGCAATTGCAATTGAGGCTATTTACCTGGATTAGCAAACTAATGTATACGCCATATATTTCACAGTTTTTTTTTTTTTGCGAAAATTGTGAGTCGGGTGCTGTTCGCAAATTTAACAACAGGCGAAAATATGAATACGACATGCATGCGCACATGTATTTCTAGTACTAGTACTCCACGATCGTGAATTTAACCACTCGTGAAGTTGTCATGAATCTGAATTTGCGAAAAAATGAGACTTTCTAAATATGTGGCGTATATAGTAGCTCTCTATTTTGTCAGATCGGGCTAATGCAGAAGCACCTTGTGTGTCTGTTTGTAACTCCAGGTGTTTCCCCCAGCGTTTAGGGAGCTTCCGCCTCCGGCTCTCGATCTCTTTGACCTTGATGAGTCCTTCTCATCGGAGAAAGCCAGACTGGCCCAGATCACCAATAAATGTAAGCCGAGTTTTGAAGTTATTTAAATACTGATTTCATAAGTTAATGGGTTGTTCAATCGTCAATATATGAAAATACTGATTTAACCATGAAAATACTGATTTTCAGCCTTTAGAATACTGAAATGCTTTGATTAAGGTTAACAGCCCTGTGTTGTTATATAGCTCTATCTACAAGGAGTTTTCCAAACTCCTAGTAATGCTTTGATTTAAACATGAAGATTAAAAAAAAAAATCCCACAAAAGCTTGACACAAACGTATACAATACTTTTTATTTTAGTTTCCTCCAAGGGTGGCCAATCTATGATTCTTATTTTTTGTTTTTAATCACTACAATTACATGCACCGCTAAATCCCTGAAAACACCTTTGATTCCCCTTTCCCTCTCTCTCTCTCTCTCTCACCCCCTCTCACTTCCTCTCCCCTATCTCTCCTCTCTCTCTCTCTCTCTCTCTCTCTCTCCTCCCTCCCTCCCCCCTGTCTCCCTCCCCCCTCTCTCTTCCTCCTCTCTCTCCCCCTTTGCTCCCGCTCTCCCCTATCTCTCTGCCCTCTCTCTCTCTCTCTTCCCTCCCCCCTCCCCTGTTCCCCTTTCCCTCTCCCTCTCTCTCTCTCTCTCTCTCTCTCACCCCCTCTCACTTCCTCTCCCCCTATCTCTCCCCCTCTCTCTCTCTCTCCCTCTCTCTCCCTCTCTCTCTCTCTCCTCCCTCCCTCCCACCTCTCTCTTCCGCCTCTCTCTCCCCCTTCGCTCCCGCTCTCCCCTATCTCTCTCCCCTCTCTCTCTCTCTTCCCTCCCCCCTCCCCCCCTGTTCCCCTTTCCCTCTCTCTCTCTCTCTCTCTCTCACCCCCTCTCACTTCCTCTCCCCCTATTTCTCCCCTCTCTCTCTCTCTCTCTCTCTCTCTCTCCTCCCTCCCTCCCCCCTCTCTCCCTCCCCCTCTCTCCCTCCCCCTCTCTCCCTCCCCCTCTCTCCCTCCCCCTCTCTCCCTCCCCCTCTCTCCCTCCCCCTCTCTCCCTCCCCCTCTCTCTCTTTCCATCCTGCCCATTCTACACACCAGGCACTGATGATGACCTGGAGTACTACGTGCGTGAGTGTGGTGACATCCTCGGCATCACTCCTAAGCTGCCAGCAGATTCCAGAGATGCTAAGCACATACTGGAACACGTGTTTGCTCAGGTGGTGGAGTTCAAGAAACTCAATCAGGTGAGTCAGACAGACATAGAAGAAACAAATTTACTAATACTCGTCTACAAAGAACACTATCTGTATAGACCACCTGTCTGTAGAGAACATTCAATGTGAATGAATGAATGAATTCATTATTTACAAAAGCAATCAAATTTACAAATCATCACTTCAATAGTGATAGAAATCTAGAGAGAATAGAGAGGCAGAATGAGAACTACAGAGTCTTTCTAAATAGAGTTCTCAGAAAGAGAGAGAAAGTATAGGAAGGAGAAAGGAAGATAAAAGCCCGTTTATATACACTGCCTATCTGCAAATAAGGCGCAACATTTGCAGCAATTTTGCCGATGCATTACAGATAGCTGCGTATATGAACAGGAATCACGGATATAATGCAGTATTTGCTTCCTCCTTTTTTCCGCTTATTTTGCGGCTATTTCTGGGATCGAGACCTAGTGAAAATACCGCAATATAGCGGTTAGCGAATCTTATTAACTGCGTCCACAAAATAGCCGTAAATGTTGCATATTGTGCATCGTGCTCTGGCATGTGGGTCGCTAATCCCACTGCTTGTATGGCTGAGCGGAACATGTCAACATCGGTTTGGAGAGAGTTGAGCTATCCAAAACACCGCAACATTACGTTTTTTGGGGTGTATATGAACGGTGCTTTTGCGGCTTGCTGGGAACTTGCTCACCGATGTGCATCGGTTATAACAGCGGTATGGTATATGAACGGGGCTAGAGAATGAGAGAGAGAGAGAGAGAGAGAGAGAGAGAGAAAGAGAGAGAAAGAGAGAGAGAGAGAGAGAGAGTGCGTGCATGAAACAAAAGCACTTCATCTCAACTCATACTCACTTCCCATCGCCATATTTTCCTTTCTCTTCCATACCATTAGGAGGATGGTGATGATGAAGTCATGTGATTGCAGAGAGGCCTGTGATTGGACAAAGCCTGGCCTACCCTCAGCTAGTTGCAGCAGAGGAGTGTATATCCACGACAGCTGAATGCATCCTGTCGTGTCATCAATGCCGTTCACATTGGGCTTAAAATATCGAGATATTAGAAAAATTGCGAAGTTAGGGTACCAAACGCCGAATTGTCCCTATTGTCCCTATTGTCCGCTAACTACGCGATTTTTCTAACATCGCAATTTTTTTAAGCCCAAGGAGAATGGTTCTATCGTCTCTGTTTTACTAGTCCTCTTGAAGGCCACCCAGAGCAGCTAAGAGTGCCAAGACTCAAGAGTAGTTCAACAAAGCCAAGAAGCTGCCGAGAGCAGAAGCAGACACCAGGAGGGCATTTGACCATTTCCATAGTAACAGTCAGAGGCTAGTCCCTCTCAGCCAATCAAAACCAAGGATTTCACTGAAATTGTTGGTACTGACTAAAAAGTCAGTGCTGACAACTTTCATGAAATGCCCCCGGGAGACTTCTGTAAGACCAAGAATATTTAAGTTACATGCAGTACCAACAGCCATTTAATTAATGCAGGTTCATTGTACTCTTCTCCTAGTCACAAATGAATTCTTTAAAAAGATTTTCTCTTTGATCTCCCATGTTCGGAGCTGCCGATTCTCTGGATAATTTTTGCCTGGATTTGACTCATGAACAAACTTGGATGCACAGAAGAATTTGGGAAAATATCCTCACCCCATATGTTTGCGCAGTTGTGACATGTAATACCTACAATGCACCTATTGATTTTCAGTCAAGGAATATTGTTACAATAAGGTAAAGAGTGTCTAAATGTGATTTGAACTTGCAGTGCATAAGTCTTGATTTCACTCTGTTCCGCATCATAGTCCATAAAAAAATGCTGGAAGCCCAATCTAGTATTTTAATCAAATGTTATATTCCCTTGTCCTTATTAACTACATAATAAGCCCTTTGTAACAAAATTAAGAGTTCACTAGCAAAAGCTGATGTGTATCCATGGTAAGGAATACACATGACCTACTATAAAATCCAGATGGACATGACGGAATCGCGTATGCATCATATTGTTAAAAGCAGCTGCCAGTCATGAATATGGAGTGGCGGCTTCACACCTTGTTCAATGGGATGGATATCCATTTCTTTAAACATCCTTGGTAAGACTGCTAAAATGGCTTTTCAGTGAAATCAATCAGTATTTCAGAAGAATTTCCAGGGTAAATATCTTGGGGGCCTCTTTGGGGCCTCTTGGCGGCTTCTTGGCGGCTACTTCTAGCAACACGTCGCAGGATCCCTTTTCAAAGAGATATTTCACCCTGAATATTATTTGATTTCAATAAAAGCAGAAACATGAAAGAAACATGTTAGTAAAGGTTTGACAGAAATCCTTCAATGGATAAGAGAGTTATGATCTTTTGAATCAAAATCAAGAATTTCAAAGATCATGACTTTCTCATCCTTTGACAGATTTTCTTCAAACCTTCACTTATATGTTTCTTCAATGTGTCTCCTTTTATTGAAACCAACTTAATTCCAGTGTGAACTATACCTTTAATGTTCTTTTAGTGCATTTGAAATCATGTGAATCTTTTCTTTAGCCACTCATAGCTCTGTCATGATTGTTAAGTACACCCATTGTCTATTAAAGCAGAATGCAAGAACTGAGTCGTCTATATCTAGATTGGGGTATACTATATACACTGACTATTTGCTCATGACTTGATTTGTTTCATGAATAATAACAGGAATAAACATACTCTGTATATCCATTTAATTACATGCATAATCATTTATACATGTATTACATAAATACAGAATGACATGAATTCAGGGATTCACTGACTGAATAAATCCCTACTTGAAATTTTTAAAAGAGCTGTATGCAGCAAATGTGTCTTTTAGAGCACAAACTTCAGTGTACGGTATCATTGTACTCCATCGCACAGTTTTTTCAATGAAGCAGCTAATTTCTGTATGCAAACCCAAAACCATATGCAGACAAAATATAAAGTGAAGGAATGCAAGATTCTTGCTGTGGATGCAAAATCGTGGCCGTGAGGATTGGATGATGTATCAAATTCCATAGACATTTCATGACGCATTCCCCACAATGTTTTTCATTCTTTTACAGAAAAGAGCGCTATCCTTACTACTGGATTGATGCTTTTGTTAATGAAGATTACTAAAATCTAGCCAAACCCCACTTCCTTCAATGAATCTTGTGTAAGAACACAATGAAGAATAAAAAGATGACAAGCACAATTGGCTTAAAAATTGTATTACTTCCAACAGATTTTTGATAAATCTGACGGTCTTTCACTCTTTGATTAAATTTTGTGACCTTTTTTAAATGAGTCCATGTCAGGAATACATGTAGGTCACATAAATCACATCGTAGATAACATTTCTTTCAATGTTTTTTTTTTTGTTAAGGTATTGATAAGCTGAAATTGGAGCAGGTATTAGGTAGATGACATGTTTCTTGTACGTGTATATGTGTGTAACCAACATGCAAGACGAATTATAAATGGACAAATTTCATCAAAGTTTATCTAAGTAATTACTGAAGGATCCCAATTCATCCTCACTTTGTGATTTTTGTAAGCAAGAGGCAAAAGTTTTATGAACATACATAGCCATAAATGTATGAAA
>OZ022586.1:13404465-13408454 GCA_963669155.1 Arbacia lixula | reverse complement strand
CTCTCTCTCTCTCTCTCTCTCTCTTCCCTCCCCCCCCCCCCCCGTTCCCCTTTCCCTCTCTCTCTCTCTCCCCTCTCTCTCTCTCTCTCTCTCTTCCCTCCCCCCCCCCCCCCCGTTCCCCTTTCCCTCTCTCTCTCTCTCTCCCCTCTCTCTCTCTCTCTCTCTCTCTCTCCTCCCCCTCCCTCCCCCCTGCCTCCCTCCCCCTCTCTCCCTCCCCCCCTCTCTCTTTCCACCCTGCCTATTCTACACACCAGGCACTGATGATGACCTGGAGTACTACGTGCGTGAGTGTGGTGACATCCTCGGCATCACCCCTAAGCTGCCAGCAGATTCCAGAGATGCTAAGCACATACTAGAACACGTGTTTGCTCAGGTGGTGGAGTTCAAGAAACTCAATCAGGTGAGTCAGACAGACATAAAAGAAACAAATTTACTATTGAAGTTAAAAGGTGAAGGAAAAACTAATACTCGTCTACAAAGAACACTATCTGTATAGACCACCTGTCTGTAGATAACATTCAATGTGAATGAATGAATTAATTCATTATTTACAAAAGCAATCAAATTTACAAATCATCACTTCAATAGTTATAGAAATCTAGAGAGAATAGAGAGGCAGAATGAGAACTACAGAGTCTTTCTAAATAGAGTTCTCAGAAAGAGAAAGAAAGTATAGGAAGGAGAAAGGAAGATAAAAGCCCGTTCATATACACCGCCTATCTGCAAAAAAGGCGCAACATTTGTAGCAATTTTGCCGATGCATTACAGATAGCTGCGTTTATGAACAGGAATCACTGATATAATGCGGTATTTGCTTCCTCCTTTTTTCCGCTTATTTTGCAGCTATTTCTGGGATCGAGACCTAGTGATAATACCGCAATATAGCGGTTAGCGAATCTTATTAACTGTGTCCACAAAATAGCCGTAAATGTTGCATATTGTGCATCGCGCTCTGGCATGTGGGTCGCTAATCCCACTGCTTGTATGGCTGAGCGGAACATGTCAACATCGGTTTGGAGAGAGTTGAGCTATCCAAAACACTGTAACATTACGGTTTTGGGGGTGTATATGTACGGCGCTTTTGCGGCTTGCTGGGAGCTTGCTCACCGATGTGCATCGGTTATAATAGCGGTATGGTATATGAACGGGGCTAGAGACGGAGAGAGAGAGAGAGAGAGAGAGAGAGAGAGAGAGAGAGAGAGAGAGAGTGTGTGTGTGTGTGTGTGCATGAAACAAAAGCACTTCATCTTAACTCACACTCACTTCCCATCGCCATATTTTCCTTTCTCTTCCATGCCATTAGGAGGATGGTGATGATGAAGTCATGTGATTTCAGAGCGGCCTGTGATTGGACAAAGCCTGGCCTACCCTCAGTTAGTTGCAGCAGAGGAGTGTATATCCACGACAGCTGAATGCATCCTGTCATCAATGCCATTCTCATTGGGCTTAAAAAATCGAGATATTAGAAAAATTGCGAAGTTGGGTACCAAATGCCGAATTGTCCCTATTGTCCCTATTGTCCCCTAACTTCGCGATTTTTCCAACATCGCAATTTTTTTAAGCCCAAGGAGAATGGTTCTATCGTCTCTGTTTTACTAGTCCTCTTGAAGGCCACCCAGAGCAGCTAAGAGTGCCAAGACTCAAGAGTAGCTCAGCAAAGCCAAGAAGCTGCCGAGAGCAGAAGCAGACACCAGGAGGGCATTTGACCATTACCATAGTAACAGTCAGAGGCTAGTGCCTCTCAGCCAATCAAAACCAAGGATTTCACTGAAATTGTTGGTACTGACTAAATAGTCAGTGCTGATCACTTTCGTGAAATGCCCCCAGGAGACTTCTGTAAGACAAAGGATATTTAAGTTACATGCAGTACCAACAGCCGTTTAAATAATGCAGGTTCATTGTACTCTTCTCCTAGTCACAAATGAATTCTTTAAAAAGATTTTCTCTTTGATCTCCCATGTTCGGAGCTGCCGATTCTCTGGATAATTTTTGCCTGGATTTGACTCATGAACAAACTTGGATGCACAGAAGAATTTGGGAAAATATCCTCACCCCATATGTTTGCGCAGTTGTGACATGTAATACCTACAATGCACCTATTAATTTTCAGTCAAGGAATATTGTTACAATAAGGTAAAGAGTGTGTAAATGTGATTTCAAGTTGCAGTGCATAAGTCTTGATTTCACTCTGTTCCGCATCATAGTCCATAAAAAAATGCTGGAAGCCCAATCTAGTATTTTAATCAAATGTTATATTCCCTTGTCCTTATTAACTACATAATAAACCCTCTGTGACAAAATTAAGAGTTCACTAGGAAAAGCTGATGTGTATCCATTAGCTAGGAATATACATGATCTATTATAAAATCCAGATGGACATGACGGAATCGTGTATGCATCATATTGTTAAGAGCAGTTGCCAGTCATGAATATTGAGTGGTGGCTTCAAACCTTGTTCAATGGGATGGATATCCATTTCTTTAAACATCCTTGGTAAGACTGCTAAAATGGCTTTTCAGTGAAGTCAATCAGTATTTCAGAAGAATTTCCAGGGTTAATATCTTGGGGGCCTCTTGGCGGCTTCTTGGTGGTGATACCTATCGGCTACTTCTAGCTACTCTTTGTGGCTTTTAGTAGGACCCCTGTTTGAAGGGATAGTTCACCCTGAAGATGATTTGATTTCAATAAAAGCAGAAACATGAAAAAAACATGTTAGTGAAGGTTTGACAGAAATCCTTCAAAGGATAAGAGAGTTATGATCTTTTGAATCAAAATCAAGAATTTAAAAGATCATGACTTTCTCATCCTTTGACGGATTTTCTTCAAACCTTCACTCATATGTTTCTTCAATGTGTCACCTCTTATTGAAACCAACTTAATTCCAGGGTGAACTATACCTTTAATGTTCTTTTAGTGCATTTGAAATCATGTGAATCTTTTCTTTAGCCACTCTTAGCTCTGTCATGATTGTTAAGTACACCCATTGTCTATTAAAGCAGAATGCAAGAACTGAATCGTCTATATCTAGATTGGGGTATACTATATACACTGACTATTTGCTCATGACTTGATTTGTTTCATGAATAATAACAGGAATATACATACTCTGTATATCCATTTGAATTACATGCATAATCATTTATACATGTATTACATAAATACAGAATGACATGAATTCAGGGATTCACTGACTGAATTAAATCCCTACTTGAAATTTTTAAAAGAGCTGTATACAGCAAATGTGTCTTTTAGAGCACAAACTTCAATGTACGGTATCATTGTACTTCATCGCACAGTTTTTTCAATGAAGCAGCTAATTTCTGTATGCAAACCCAAAACCATATGCAGACAAAATATAAAGTGAAGGAATGCAAGATTCTTGCTGTGGATGCAAAATCATGGCCGTGAGGATTGGATGATGTATCAAATTCCATAGACATTTCATGACGCATTCCCCACAATGTTTTTCATTCTTTTAGAGAAAAGAGCGCTATCCTTACTACTGGATTGATGCTTTTGTTAATGAAGATTACTTAAATCTAGCCAAACCCCATTTCCTTCAATGAATCTTGTGTGAGAACACAATGACAAAGGAAGAATAAAAAGATGACAAGCACAATTGGCTTAAAAATGGTATTACTTCGAACAGATTTTTGATAAGTCTGACGGTCTTTCACTCTTTGATTAAATTTTGTGACCTTTTTTAAATGAGTTCATGTCAGGAATACATGTAGGTCACATAAATCACATCGTAGATAACATTTCTTTCAATGTTTTTTTTTTTTTTTTTAAGGTATTGATAAGCTGAAATTGGAGCAGGTATTAGGTAGATGACGTGTTTCTTGTATATGTGTGTAACCAACATGCAAGACGAATTATAAATGGACAAATCTCATCAAAGTTTATTTAAGTAATTACTGAAGGATCCCAATTCATCCTCACTTTATGATTTTTGTAAGCAAGAGGCAAACGTTTCGTTTTATGAACAT
>OZ022586.1:13276965-13399465 GCA_963669155.1 Arbacia lixula | reverse complement strand
CCCCTCCTCAAGCAAAATAGCATAACTTTTTGGTTTTGGGCAAGGATTGTACTTATTGACTAACTTATGTGTAAAAATCACATTAATCCAATTAGTCATGCATGAGTGGGCAAATTCTAAAGGCAAAAATGTCACTTTTCAAAAGTCCAAAGGGTAATTTTGGGATTCTGTCATGTAAATTTTTGATGAATTCCATTCCTGATGCATAATCTATGCCCTTTCATTGTTTATCATCCGTCTCTCGATGCACTAACACGTATCCCGATACTTAAGCCATTGTTCTGGTTGAATGATCACCGTTTAACAAATACTCATCCCTCTGGAATTTTGAACTTTTAAAAACCTTTTATATTAAAATGCATTGTTAAAACTGCATAAACATTACCCTTGTGACTTTTGAAAGGTGACATTTTTGCCTTTCAAACTTGCTCACTCATGTATGACTAATTTGAATATTATGATTTCCACACAGAAGTTAGTCAATAACTTTATTACAGGCCTAAACGACATATCTCACAACCGATTCCTTGATCACTTCTATTTTTAGCCCATCTTCCAGAATGGCAGTGGTTGTAAAAACCCCTTGAAAATGACGGTTTTCAGTCAAAACAACAGAGAGGATCTGGAGGGTCTCATCCAGAAGATGTCGAAGTTGTCCTTCAACGTCACGTTCGTCCCCTTACCGCAGACCGTTAACGAAATGAACACAGTTAAGCTGGAGAAGTCAGATGCTGTGTTACTATGTCATTCAGCGAATAGAGGATCAACGAATGTCATTGACGGACTGTACGGCGAATTCTTGAAAAGAGTTAAGAGCAAAGTCGGTGAGAATTTCTTTTTTTTTTATGAAGCTCAGGAAGGTCACTCCGTAAGATAAAAATCTATTTGAAACCCATCGAATATTGCTTTCAACTGGATTCAATTGCTTTCAATTATTAGATTCAACTGGAACCAGTTGACCTATTTTGGTTTCAGTTGGAAAAACTGTTTGAACGCAGTTGCCTGATATATCCAGGTGAGTATCCCCTGTGAGCCGACTGGTCACAATCGGAAATCGAATTGAAAATATTGGAATTAAAAGTACATGTACGTCAATTTCCAGTTGACGTACTTTATGAATATTCATGAGAAGATTTTACCTGCTCTAATTTACGTACACAAAACAACTCAGTCGTTCAAATCTTTGGAAATCGAATCCAATGGTTAATGCATAACAAAACAAAAATGAAATCCCATACTGTCCAGTTCATAAAGTAATCATTTTGGAAACAATTGAAATGTAAAATATCATAACCATCACAAAAAGATCGTTCTAATACATATTGTGCACAGGTCTTAGCAATGTATTTGGAATGTATGAATCAAAGAAAGAGGGTTTTATTTTAAACTCGGCACCAATGGTCAATTCGTTGTGTTTTTATAATTTATGATACATTATATTATTGAAAATACGAGAGTGTAATGTTTTATATATTTTGATACATTTTGATGAACTGCATGGTTAACTGGTGTTTATTGGTTTCATATGGAAATCCTTCAAGTTTCAATAAAAAAATATCTTCCTGGTTTTAAATGGAAATCCATTTGGTTTCAACTGGAAATCCCTCTCCGTGCAACTGGAAATGTCCCAATTTCCCTATTTAATAGAACCAAGAATATCAACCAGATTTCAAGTGGTTTCAATTGCTTCAAGTTCGCGTCGCGCGGTGGCCTTAAGACAGAACAAGACAAAACAATGGGACACCTGTAAAGTAAAGGGATAATTAACAAAACTATGTTGGTTTCAATAAAAGGAGACGCATAAAATAAACATATAAGTAAAGGTTTGATGAAAATGGAAACGATGGTTATTTGATTTTTAAGTTTTGATTTAGTGACATATCGTCACCTCGTTCGTGACGTAACAAAATCAAAACTTTAAAATCAAATCACTTTCTTTTCCTTTGACCGATTTCCCTCAAACCTTTACTGATATGTTCCTTAACGTGTCTCCCTTTATTGAAACAAAAATAGTATAAGGACGAACTATCTTTAAGGAAAAAAATAGGCTTATAAGCCACAGTGTTACTGGTAACTCTAAGATAAAATATACCAGTGTAGGGCTACGAAGCTTTTGACCATGGTAATATTGGGAATTGTGCTTTTCCTATCAATGTTCACCTTAGTAATGTGTTGTTTTTTATTCCCTGTGTGCCCAACGAAAGCTGATCTAGATGTAGTTCAGATACTGGCCGTATTTTATTATCCGCTTATTTCTCCCGCTGTACACACACCGCCTTAGACCACTGATCGCGCGACTCCACGAATCTGTCCGCCCGAAAAGTGATAATTTTTGTATAGGTGTGACGCGCCATCAATACATTCCAGCAGGACGGACTACTCTATGTGTTAAATGTGTATTATTTTGCAATAATTCAGAAGTATCACGTGAATAGTTTTTGTCTGTTTTTGCCCCTCCTATTATCACTTCTCATTCATGTAGGTGCGGAGAGAGTTGGATTGATCATTTACGGAGATAACAGACGCCCGGCTGAGCGGGGCGCGCAATTGCGGGCCTTTGGAGAGGAAATCGCCACGGAGTGTTGCGGGCTCATCATATTCTGCGGTAAACTTAAAAATGAATTGTTTGATTTAAGCAGTACGGATTCTGACACAACCAAAGATGAGACTAATGATTTGGACATATTTTTAGGTGGTATACAAACAAGCCTACAGAAGGGATGTTGTAGAAAACGGCGGAATCGATGCTGTTATATCAAGGTTGTGTGCTGTGTATGTCCTGTTTGCTGCTGCTGCTGCAACTCACGCACTCTTCAGGACAAGTATGAGGCAATAACTTAGGGAGGTACAGTCGGCGGCTTAGGAACCAAATCCGGCGCTCTGAATATGAATTTCGTCCGACTAACCTTCCCAAAATCAACTAAAAAACTGACGGTCAATAGGAATTTGCTTTCTAGTTCAAATATTTGAAGATGAGTGTTTTCAAATACGGTATTGTCTTCCATTTCCCAGGGTATCTAAACGCAAATAATATTTGATAGTGAGGAACACATTGAACTGAATGTCACGTCTGTATAACAGTGGTTCAGAATTATTGTGGTAGCAATTCAACTCCGAAGTCGCGTATGCACTATTAAGTATTATGTGCAAGGAGATATACCAATTACATGCATCAAAATAATGCGCAGAAAGTACATGGATACGTAATCGGAAACAGTAACCCGATTCGGCCGTACGATCATCAAATTGGCAAATTCTCTTTGTGCGAATTCAACTCAGCGCTGACCAGCTAGGCCAGCTAGTTTTCACCATTTCATTATTCATGAGATGACTTGTGGAAGATCACCTGAAATTTTTGTGCAGGTATGTGGAATACGTAAATGCAAGATGCTATATTTTTTGGAGACTTTTGATTAAGAAACAAAGATCAAAGTTACCACTCAAAACAAGTTGATATGTATTTGCATATATGATCAAGCTGATACTTGTAGGATTGGACGGTTGCTGATTTTGGTGACATTTTTAAATTTCTTCCAATAATCTATTAAATATTCATCACAGGTTCGTATTTTGACATAATGACTAAACGATTTGTGTGCAGTTTTTTTAATCAACACTTTCATATCATACTGTAACATTGGTCAAATCGTATACATGCACTTGAAGCTATCGTACTTCTTATTTGCACATTTTCACAAGGATAGAATTCACACATTGGTGATTATAAAAGATGATTAGGATTTCGCTACGTTTACGAAACGCTTTGTTCATATGTGCTTACAATTTTGTTGAAACTGATTTATGGAAGATTGTATGAATTAAAAAATGCGAAAGAGGAATATTAATTACAAATGCTAGTGTAAAGAACCGTTCTCTCTTGAAAAGAATCAACTCTTATAACATTTTAATAGTATTTATATTGATTTATTAATATTCACTTAATATTGATATTAAAATTCCCACTTAAATGTTTTAAAAGTTATTCCAAAGATTGTTATTAGTTTCTGTAATATAAGGAATCTCCTTCAGAGGAAAGGCTGAAAGAATGTGATGTTTCACAGGACATTTTTTTTTCATTTTTTAATGCATTACTGACTTGTCGTCTGCAACTGATTTCTTTGCTGTTGATTCTAACATTGCTATACTTTTTCCAAAAAAAGAAATTGATATAGATATATTAAGTAAATTACAATGTTCGGAAAATATAGGATTGATGTGTTGAAAATTAACTTACAGTTAATGTCTCGAAAACAAAAATAATTTGAACTGTATGGGCAGGAAAGAAGTATATGTTGTTACATTTCTCATTGTTTGTGGGCATACACATTGATAAATATTGGACGTTGGATGCCCAGATCCGTGCTGTTCATGAAACTATGAGGAGAAATGTTGGTATTTCATTTAAATTACGATAGTATGTACCTAGGCATACTCTAATTTTGTTATACAAAGCATTCATTCAACCTCATATTACATATGGCATATGAAGTTTGGGGTAGTACATATTAATCAAATCTTAATTGCATATTCTTTACGCAGAACATTGCTGTACTCGCCATGATATTTAGCTTATATCTTGCCGAAACTCAACCTCTTTTCCAAGATCTAAGGTTGTTGAGTGTATATCACCTGCACATGTAATCTGTTTGTACATATATATCTGATTGAGTTCATGACAAGTTGCCACATGTTGTTAATGATTATTGTAGTATCATACGACATAATTATTCCACGCGACAAAAGAAGGTAAGCAAGTTAGTCTTCCGCTATTCAAAACAATGCAGGGGGGTATTCTCAATGCCCTTTGTAGGAAGTAGTTTTTGGAACGCAATCTCACAGACTTTAAGAACAAAGATATATTGATGTGGTTTTTAGAAAACTCTTTTAGAAATGTTATTGAGCGAAGAGTAAACTGATGTTTTTGTTTTCTGATTTATTATGATTAATTGCGATGAATTAATTAATATTTCATTATTTTATTTGTCATATATAAGTTTCCCTGATGTAAACCATATGAAATACAACATGTTTTTGTATTAGTCTTTAATTAAATCATGATACAAGCTACTTCTGAAATTAATGATAAAATAATTTTCATGAAAACGTGATAATCTGTATACAACTCAGGTATAAAGCTATTTTTCTTAATGTCATCTTCTCAACAGATTTGTAACCAAAGGAAAATCAGGCTTAACTAGCACATTGGCTTTATCTGACTTCATATTACCATTACCTATAATTCATCTCTGATAGTTCTTAAATGTTGTTGAGACATGTGTGTTAAGTATTTATGTATCCATGTAATGTAATTGTAAATAGAAATGTCATGTTCAGTAGATTCACATATTCGTGCCATTGATGATGATGGCAATAAAACAATCATTCAATCAATCACTCACTCAAATCAATCATAGTAACTCTTTTGGCGCCTCCTTCCACCCATCCCGATTTCATGAGGTTGACAACAAGGTAAATTCTTGAAATTACCCCTTTGTTCATAAAGAATGTTTCAGGAATATGTACATTAAAAAACAATGATGTGATTTGTCTGTCTACCCCAATATCTGGACGTTTGGAATACACCTTTACATCCCCCGCCCATGCCGTATTTTAACGGAAATGAAATAATAGTGGTTCAGTTATATCAGGGATGTGTTATGGAAGGATATGAAGCAACTTTCTTCCTTTGAACCCATGTGCCAAGCCGCTGAAAAGTTATGTGTTCTTAACAGGTGCTGTTCAGGTGTTTGAACAATTATGAATATGATTGTGTGGCAACGGCTTCTCGGAGAGGACAAAAGAAATTTACAGTCTCATTTCGCTTGTCCCGTTCTGTTAATACTTCCATGAGCATAACAGGTATCAGCAAACACAAATAAACAAGTTTTTCAAGTGAAATATCTCTGTTTCACGCAAACACACACAAACGCCGTTAATGATAATACACAGCTTAATATATCATTTTGAGAGTGGTTGAATCCCCCAGATGCACAAGTTGTCGGAAAGTGAAGAAATTGGCCAATTTTGTAAGTAATAAAAATAGCTTATATGTCCGATTTTTAATGATTCCTCAATACTTTTCGAAACAAAAGCAGTGTAAAGGATCTGTCATTATCTGCCGTTAACTTCCTTAAAGTTTGCAAACAAATTTGTCAAAAACAAAACGTCTACAGACAAATGGGAAATTAAAGAAATTTCTTTTCAAGTTCACATCGGCTAAATGTCGGCACGGCACATGGAACATCAAAGCATTGTCATGATTATGGAATGCTTTTGGCATTCATGAGCACGCTTTAGAACCCATACAGATGTTTGAATATATTATGCTCGAGTTTCTACTCCTTCGTAACACCTCCCTGGTTATATGACATATTTAAATAAAATATCATAAATTGTATCCGTGAGATATTCATTGTGTGTGTGTCTTTTCATGATGTGAATGTAGTTTAAAAATAATTTTTTTTGTTAATTAACATGCATAGCCATGTTGTGTCATTAGGTTGCAAATGAAGCTGTATTAATAATCAAAAGAAACCCATTTAAATGTTAGATATGCTACTTTTGTCTCGACGAGATTATGTAAAGTCATGCTCGTCCTATGTGAAACTAATAGCAAATTACACAAACTAAATGTTTCCTTAATATCATTGATAGCATGTAAATACCTAAAACAAAGTATTTTCAGTACCGCGCAAAAGGAAAGTTATCCAACCTTACGATGCACCGCGCCGCCACACTGAGATTGTACTAGTCCAGATAGTGGCCGTATTTTATCGTCCGCTTATTCTCCCACACACATTACGCCACTGATTCACATAGTACGCACACCGCGCCAGACCACTGATTGCGCGACTCCACGAATCTGTCCGCACGAAAAAAATTAGTGAAAATTTTTGTATGTGATGCGCCACCAACGTTCGTTGTCGGCGGATTGCTAAATACAGTCCAGGGGGTGGACTAAGATTGCATTTGCAGTGTGGTCCGCTTTCGGTTAATAGTTCTAGTGTTTGAGACCGGAAGAGGAGATGACTGCCATTGATGAATTATGGGACGACTCTCCCCTTTCTGCGTCATGGAGAAATATTGCAGTCTGAAGTGCTTCGTCGCATTAACCCATAAGCATGACGCGAATAAACGGGTTACACATATAATTTATATACGTTAATCTCTTTTTTTTTTGTATGTAGTTATGTGTATTGGAATTGCGTGTTTGTTGGGAAAGAACGGCAAAATACAATAGAACGTCCATCAGAGGTCGGAGGTCCTGTACAAAGTAATTCGTGGAGAGTGTTTTTTTCGAGTCATTATCTATATGCGTATAACGCCATCTTGTGTTGGGATGTAGGAAACGTTTTCTTGTGATTTGCGCGGCGGCCAAAATAATTATGAAGATAACTTTCGATGCAATTAATTTTGGATTGTATTCACAATTTTCATAGACACTGAAATAGCAGCATTGTGTCTATTGCAATGAATGCATGAATGCTTGAGTGAATCATTTAAGAAGTTAATAAACAAAACAGTTACATTTATAAATCATCGCATCAATTACATAAAGGCACATACTGTATATGTGTGTATAATTAAATAGAGTTGATGATTAAGTCTCTCACGATTAATCGATATAACATTATCGCGTCAGAAAAGCTAAAATGCAAATATAGGTTGATACCTTATTATTTTTTTTTAAATATTGTAGTTATCACTTCTTCAATTTAAACATCCAATCCCATGAATTTTGATTACGAGATGAAAGGCACATACATACCTAATATAGGCGTATAATGAAACGTACTTTAACGAACACTTGTATAAAAATACCACCTGCCATAAAGACCACACCTTTATTCTACCTTGAATATCGTCTTTCATTTAAACCAGCATTGAAGCCGCTTGGTCCGTAAAGACCAACTGTTCATACTTGTAAAAAAGGGTATTTCTTGTCTTTCTTGGGCGGCCTTTCTACCATATAAAGCTTTAACTGTAAATTTCTATCTCAAATGGCAATGCTTGTCCCCATGCGGGTGCTGCTCTATGGGATTTACGTGTGTTAAATATAAGTACAGGCACATGTGGCGCACAGCAAGGTGAAATACAAATGAAAGACAATGTATGAAGCGAATATGTATTTATCATATGGATAGCCTAATTGTGATTGCCAAGCAACCTGTTGTTTTGCAGTTGTAAGTTCGACTTTAATCATTTCAACTCAATAAAAGGCGTATTTACATGACTCGTTGGCAACCGTAGCCGTATCGCGTGGTCTTGTACAGTTTAACATAAATTGACATCGTATATATTATAAAGTGCTCATAAATGAAATGAAATAAGCATATGAATATAGTCTAACACAAAATGAAATGTTCTCACTAAATCTACCAATAATTCATGGATTTTGGCAGGCAAAGACAAGGTGCTATAGCGTTATGAGTGGATGATAGAACTGCAAGTATTTGTTTAAAGCAGTGCATGTTCATGTGTGTTAAAGGTAAATAGATGTGAGCAGGTAGTAGCGGGCTATCATGTAAAACAATATGTCTATATTGCTTGCAACATAGGCATTCTCAATAACAAACAGATTCTGCACAGTTCAGCATTAAAGAACCAAATGCGGTCAAAAAAGTACAAGCACTGTTTCACTTTACAGGTCATAGGTCATAATATATCGTTGCTCTGATTTTGTGCAATTCGGCCAGAGGCGAGTGTAGACAAAGCAAAGATAATGTATCCGGACGATAGCAAGATTGGACGAGAAGAGAAAGAAGCGGCAGCGATTCGTCAGCAAATCATCACGAATTTTCACCCACTACAATGGATCTGATGGGTTTACAGTCGTGCTTCCTCGAAACCCAATGCGCGGGCCCACGGTCCCCGTAGGATAGTGTGACCGACAACTGCCGCTCAAAAATCCCCCGTTGAGATCTGCATGACAATACAGGCGTTGCCCCAAGGGGTTGGAGCCCGGGTGATACGTATCGCGGATATACGAGTCGACAAAGCTACAGGTGGCGGGAAGATGATGGATGAGCACGAGCTAGGACAACGATAGGCTACATACTACACAGCTCTGATCAGAAACGAGCTTGTAAGAATGATGAAATATAATATAATGTAGGCCTATACATGTATATAGGAGCAATCTATGACTGAAATATTAAAATTCCTGTCTTCTCCAGCGTCTTTATTAATTTGTTTTTGCTTACATTTACATTTTCAGCGCCATCGCATAGATTTTTTTTTATCATGTATATAGATATATAGGCCTAGACAGAGAGAAAAAGATAGATACATAGATATATAGATAGAGAGAGAGAGAGAGAGGGGGAAAGAGAGAGAGAGAGATAGAGAGAGAGAGAGAGAGAGAGAGAGAGAGAAATGGGGGGGGGGGGGTTATTGGAGTTAATTTGGAAAAGACGTGTAGTTTTATTTCAATTTCATGACGTGTATATCGCGAAATGTTATACATGTTACAATGTACTTCATATTCAGAATAGGCACGGATACAAAAAAAAAAAAAAACAGAAAAGAAGAAGTTAAAAGTATGCTTTTGTTGAATTCAACATCAATGCGAAAGACCCGTAGACAGCACAGTGGTGTCAATACATACTCCCTTACACGAGCTCATATAAGCGCAGCCTCCACCAATAAGACGTTCCCTAATAGGAGAAGAGAGAAAACGAGGCATACTTGTGGACAAGTATAAGGCGGCCTGTATTGGCAAATTCGTGCACATACATGGGCTGTTAAATGCACGGAGACACCATGGACCTTCCATGAAGACACCATCTATTCATTAGAAATCAAAGGCAGCACTAACGAAAGAGACTTGCCTAAATGGCCACATGTATGTGCTAACAACATGTGATAATAGTCATTTAAGATAAAAGGGCGAGAGGAAAAAATGGGAAAGAAAATCTCAAAAGGAATGGCAAACTGAGGGATTGGACAGCAGAAGGTCGCAAAATAAACTTTACAAAAGGAATGAAAAAACTGACCCTACCCACACCAGAATTCGAACCGGGGGCCTCGCGTTCTTAAGACAGCGCCTTACCTATTGAGCCACAAATCTTCCCATTCACTTAAAGATTGTCCGTCCCTTTTGCAAGCTTAAAATTTGAAATCGTCTATTACGATCGTAAATTGAAGAAAATGTGATACAAGACCCTTTCTAAGAATATAGCATGTAGAAGCTTTCTGTATATGTAAAAATTTCAGCCGTTAAATTTCAAACCGACTTTTTTCGTTCTACGAACAAAGTATTAGTCTTTGTTACAGTATCTATGTGGTTATTATGCATGTGTGAAATCCTAATTTTATAAGTACTTACCAAACTTTGGAGATGATTCCTTCTAAAGAACAATTTGATTTCTCACTGCGTTTTATAATTTAATAAACAGATTAATCAATAAAACAGATATTTCAACACAAACTGCTCGGACTATTAATCACACGTTGTTTACGTGCATTATTTGAATTTTACACAACGTATCAGTTTCAAATTATGAATATACAGCTTGCTAACACTTCTCTATATGTTTTGCCAATGTTTCGATGGTTTTGTGGTGATCTGAAAAAGGGACGGGCTGTCTTTAACACGAAATGCCCAGCAGGGGCTAGAATGATTAAGAAATCGATATTCAAGCTGAAATTTCGCCATGATCCCGACATCTGATTAAAAAATAGCGATGACACCCCTCGAAAGCTAGTAGACTCAGCTACAACATGGTAAAATTTTAGAGTAACATAATTGAGCATAAGCGAGATACAGCTCCTAGAAGCTCGCCATGTCATTTCATAAATACCCCTTCCATTGACATAACACGTACATATGTCCGATTTTGACATTAATGTCTATAATCAAATTTACATCATGTAGATGGAATCATATTACAAAAAATAAGGCACTGAGTATTTCATAGAGCAATGTCACAGCTACCACATACTGAAATATGGAAGAAAATTGATCAAGGATTACTGAGATACACAAAAACAAGTAAAAAAGTTCATGACGTCAAACATGAAAATTCATTTTTTCGATTCATAAGGGAATATGATGACGTCACGATGTATTTAACGATCAAATGATACATGAAATACCATCTACACTTCCCACTCTTTCAAAATATGAAAAAAATGGGGGTCACTAGCCATTCTGAGGAGCTATGGCCTATTGAATATAGTCATGTTTTTTTGCAATATTTGCACACAAAAACGTATTGACGCACGCGCGGACTTTAAACTTTGACGCACCCGCACGACCTTGAAATTGCAAGGAAATGGCTCAAAATGACAGGATGTGATGCTTGTAGTGTCAGAAACATGAATTTATTAAAAAAAAAACGGTTTTGCGACGTTCCCTTTGCTTAACGCACGAAAAAACGCGCGGAAATTTTCGAAATACTAGAAATGGCCTGAAACATGTGCAAAACAATTTTGAGATGATTTTGAGCATTTTAAGATTTTGCGCGCGCGTTTTTTTCATTTAATAAGTTATCACGTTATTTACTGTAATATGCATGTCAAATTTCAAAACATATAAATGATTGGTTCAAGAGATTTTATCCAACAATCGATTTTCCATAAATTGCTCGTAGATGGCGCCCAGATTAAATAATGACCTTGGAATTTTTGCGGGAACATGTTCACATACATACCTATACATGATGAAAATTTGATGAAACATGACATGTCCATTGTTGAGATATAGATGCCACAAAAAAAGTGGGGGAATGAAATAAAAATGATAAGAAGAGAGAAAATTCTAACGAAATTATAAGGTGATCTGTCGGTCACGACAGAAAACCTAATAATAACGCTAATGCTGATATGTTCTTTTTATCTCGCAATTCAAGACAGGGTAAATTCACACTGCGCTTTACACGAAACCAAGGATGTTTAAGCACATGTATATACATCGCTTTGAACAAGGTTTGATGCAGCCACTTAATATTCATGACTAGCAACTGCTCTCACCAATATAATGCATACGCGGTTGCGTCACGTTCACCTGCCTTTTATAATAGGTCATACGCATTCCTATACATGCATACATTTCAGCTTTCGCTGCTGAACTTATAATTATGTCACTATTATTATGTAGTAAATAAGGATATTAAAGCGAATACGAAATTTGATACTTTTTGAGATGGAAATACTCGCTTGGGCGCGGTTGGCCACGTTTTTCATGTTACTGGTCCGAAAGGAAAATATCTGAAAATAACGTTTCATGCAATTTTGTTAGCAGGTATGATGCGGAACATTGTGAAATTGAGACTTTTGAGCTGGCTATCCATGTGCTTAAACATCCTTGACGAAACAAACCTCTTCATGCATCAATCAACATACTTGAAATGAATACAAAACAAACTGCATCTTAAATAAAACAAAAAGAAATAAATAGTTAACAATACAGAAAAGACGTAGCTGCTGCAAGCTTAACAATATGCGCGATTAATCTTGTGGTTGTCTTGTGGTTTCCAAACCACAAGATAATCCCAAAATACTTGAAAGATTTTTTTTTACCGTCTGAATTGGGTTTCACCGTGTGAATGCGGCTAATAATAATTAACACAATTACAATAATGATGAGAATTATTATCATCATGATCATAATTATTATTATTATTGTTATTAATATTATAATTGTTATCATTATTATCATTATTATTATTACTATTATTATCACCACTATGAGTTGTTAAGTATTAAAGCAAATATCATTCCCCCAAACCTGGGGGGGGGGGGGGGGGGTGGTGATGATTTTATATGTCATTCCCCTCACCCCCCCCCCCCCCCCCCCGTTGCCTACGCCCCTGGGTTGCATCATGACTTTCTTCTGGGAGGAATACATTTTTTTGCCTCTAACCTCTATAGTGATGTGAAATAACGATTCTACAACGGGCATATGCAGTATTAAGGGGATTAAATGATACGTTTGGCAGACAACTTCAAAATAACGCAGTAGTACATTTTACACGCGATCTAATAACCCAAATATATGGTGTTTTTAAAGAAAAATGACCCACTTGAAAATGAAGTTCTAGAAGAAATATTGCTCAGAGGTGTGCCAGAGGTTGTAATTTTTGCTTAGAATATGGAAAAAAGTAATGTTGTTTGATAATCTATCCCTTATTTTGGCGCACGTTTGCTCACGCCTGGCCCACTGTGCGCCGGCGGCAAATTTGAAAATTGACGGGGCGCATGCTGCAATTTCTGAGATATTGTTGTATTAATATGCACAGTATGTGATTCTTTAAAAATAGATGGGACGCGCGCCTCTTGTGCACACCCATCCCCCTCCCCCCTCCCCTACCCCCTGGATACGCCACTGCCCGTGACTGAGGATTATAAAAGCTTAGCCTTCAGCGAGTAGCCGCCGCTGCTGCCGGTTGACTCTCCAACCGCGCCACGCACATGACGCAAGGTCAAGCTCCCACACAGCCAGCGCACTACAGGGTCTTGTAGGTCGTGCATGCTCGCAATTCAATTCAATCGATGGCCCGCTCTGGGCAAAACGCCGGCTTGTATCTTCCTTAAGTGGTAATATCAACCCCGTCTTGTAAGCACGAAGACAGAGAGAAAGAGAGAGAAGGGGAAAAAAACGCCCGTCCAAAGAGTCGGATGTTTTCGCTCCGATTGAAATTCTTGCTCAAAACAGGTGTCGAAAAGAAAAAAATCCATAAAATGGATTATCATCATTCTTCCTTTTTTCGTTTGATGGATCACCCCCTCAAAGGAAAGATAGATCGAGAAACAGACAAAGATAGACATATAAAAAAAGACAAAAAAGGAGAGAGAGAGAGAGAGAGAGAGGGGGGTGGGGGGGGGGGGGCAGACATAGAGACAGATAGATATTATGATAGATATTATTAAGTTTCGTCAACGTGATTTTTCATCATCATATTGTGTCAGGCATAACGATTTTGTGAGCCTCCTTTGTTGGAGTTCCTCACTAGTACACACAGATACCACGAGAGATGAATTAGCAGTGATACATTAGTTGTATCTAATTGCAAAGTTGATAAAAGGCACATTTCAGCGTTCAAATAGTATTTTAAAACGTCAAATTAATCGGATTTGTATGGTTTAATGTAAAGTGAGGTACTATGAATGTTCTGCAGTGATTTTAGCCCAAAGGTAATTACAAATTTAATATCCATGATATGGATTGAGTTGCACTGCCCTACTCTGACAAAAGGAAGCAAGTGACAAAACACTAAAATCTGGGTTATTGGTATTCTTAGATTGTACCCAGAATTCGCAACATACAAGCACAATCTGGATAAGAAGTATTCATCTTGCTGTGAGATATTCAATCCAACATGATGTGGTGTTGAACTAATGTCAATGCAAGTGACAGAAACATTTTGCTCATTTACAAGAAAAGTCTCTTTTGGTAGTTACTTCCTTTTGTTAGATTAGAGCAGCACAGTGCATACACGTACTAATTAAAGGCAAACATAATCAGTGGTTAAGAATATGGGAGCTAACTTGTAGGATAGTGTTAAATATATAACTGACAAGTCGATACTGTTGTGTTTTACGTAGGTTCTACAAAATAATTGGTGAAATTAGGTCAGGAAACATTTGCCGTGATTATTAAAGCAGCCTATTAATACATTTCCATTGGGTACCATTTATCTATATGTTGGTCGGAGTAGAAAGTGTCAAGCTCTTCTTTATCTAATGTAGGTTATATCGCTCAATTTGGACGTTTTCTGTTTGTAATTCACATCATGATCGTCCGTATTAAATCGGATGCAGCGCGACGTCGGAATTTGATTAAATTTGAACTTTTCAAATCCACTTTTCCAGGATAGGCAAGTGTTCTGGCTTTGCTTTTTAGAAATTCAGGCATGTCCATTGACATGGAAATGTACTAATGCGTTAATGTATTAATGCCGCGTTAGGAATTACAAATGTTACACATTTCGTAAGAACGTAACACCACTTCAATGCAAAAAAGTAAATAGATAGCCTAATGCAAAGGACCCGCATTGCCCGTATCTTGTAAAATTGGAATTTTAATGATTTCGATTTTAAAAATGTCAAAATTGAGCGGGTATACCTGTTTTTCTTCATGACGTAGGCTACTCCTGACAGACCCCCTTTCATATTTTCCTAATCCGCCCTCAATCAATGAACCCTACTCGCAGGTAGAAAATTAGGCATACATGAGCCGAGACACGCCTTTCGGTAGTATCTCCCTCTGTCCCTTTTCCGCTCCTTTGAAAATGAGACATGTTTTGACTCCTCTGCTGTTTAAAAGCTTAAGGGGGAGGCACACGTCTTAATCTATCCTATTTTTCAATTTACATCATTTTTATTTGTTGACAAAGTATTTCAAGAGCATTTAGTGTTATTATTAGTACGTGAAAAGAATAACTGAGATCCGTAGGCTGTCCTATGGTTTGTATGTTAACGTAAAGCGTTTGTGAAATCGGTGATTCCCATCTTATTCACGTCGTTTTTCTAAGAGTTAGTAAACAAATTCGTGCATTTCCAGTGAGCATCCTTATCTATGTCCGCACACGCCAATTACAAAATATTTGGCATTCCCCCTTGCTATTGCTCCTGTAGTTGAGCTTTTTTGTGAGAAGTCAAATGTCACATCTGCAGAAAATCGTTTTTACCCCTTTATTCCATAATATGTTGCTGTTTGGGATTTATGTATATTCCATGTGAAGAAATGTCACATGTGATACATGAAGGAAACACGGAAATGCATCTGTACTCATTCTGATGCACACAGATGTGACTTTTTCATGCATTTTAGCATGGCTGCTCCTGGCAAACCAATCACGTAGATTCCTTAAATATATATAATTTCCGCAGATACCGCAGCAGTTCACGATAAAAATCTCGAATCACATAAGAACATTCCACACAATTCTAAAAAAAAAAAGCATATCACAAATATAAATAAATACCAATGTTGGATTTTACTTCTGTTTACATATCTACTATAGATTAAAACCATGTAAAGACCACTACAAGCCACACGATTATTTAGTTGTGCGGGCATACGACTGGAAATATGACGTCAGCTTGCGTAAATCCAACATGTCATTCAACAAATGGAACGCATTCTATACATTGAGCGTCTTTCCTACTAAGTAAAGCAACAGGCAGCTTATTTTTCCCCTTTTACCCCACAATGCATCCTTTGAGGGTTCATTATTAACACACATAGGTTCTTTGAAATACCATGGTAAATAATAACGAAAGGGTTAATACTTTCTACAATATTGACGGATTCATATTTGTTAGTATATATACAGAAATATATAATTGTTTTTAATTGTGATATTCAACTGAATACATGAAATACGAATGTTGTTGAGTGGAAGTGATGACCATCATTAACCCTAATGTACTTTGCCGTATGTTCTATTCGGGAAATAACCAACTCAACAATATGATGCATTCAGCAGATGGCACGAGAATGTATTTTTGTACGCAAAGGAAACAGTACTTGGCTGTTATTTCTATTGCAGTGTGATGCCATTAACTATATTGGTTGCTGTTTTGTTAAGCAATATGCGAATAGGGCATATCGATTTTTATCATGCGACTTTTCTGGCAGCACAGCATGATGATGGAGAACATTACAAGTCAATATAACACCCTCACGGAATCGATCAGAATTATATTGTTATTTCCGTTCCTTCCCCCTTCGTCTTCCGCCAGGTTCCACCCACTCAGCTAGTCACTCGTGCAGTCGTTTATAACCCTCAATTGAATCTCACCTATGTCAGATATCAAATCGTGGGAGCAGTTGCTGGAAAGAACATGACATTTCCTGAGCTTGGAAAGGTACTTTGCAATCATCCTTGACTTCGTAATTTAAATAATAAATTAGGGCAAGTTCAGCTGTTCGTGTAATTGCTGCGTCTATAATTGGCGTGTGATGGAAGAAAGGGGTGGGGTGGGGGTATGTGTGTGTGTGTGTGTGTGGGGGGGGGGGGGGGGTTGTTAGGGGCTGAGGGCAAGAATGGCTGCATTGATTAAAAATTCATTCATCACATCATGTGTATACCGAGATAAGGTTGTACCGTAAGAGAGTAAAAGTAGGACACAAATTTTTATCGAGAGATGCAACAAGTAATGAAGACGTGCCAGCTACCTGTTACGTGGGAAAGCAAATACATGCGAATTACACGGATGGAGCATGCAAATAATCATATTCAATGACCTTTGTCAGTGAATATAACATGCACTGACAGCTTCGGATTCATTTTCATGAATTGCTTACTCTCTCTCGACAAATTAAACTAATGAAACTCTTGAAACATTTAAAGGCCAGTAATGGGTTATGGGATACACTTTGTTTGTGATATTAGTGAAAATATAAGTCGTACTTTTCAAATGTTTGGCATTACATAAACATATTCTAATCCATTTTACAAAAATGTACTCAGATACATATGTCCAGAAATATGTTTTACTTTGTTTCATATTTTTCATGTGTTTTTAGGAAGTTAAATAAATGGGGATAAAGTTCAAATTTTGCAATGACTTTTATGTTGAGCGCGTTGTTATCACTAATGTCACTTACAGATGACCAAGTAGAAGATGTCATTTAAGTGCCATTCTCATTATTCTCATTGGGCCTAAAAAAATCGCAAAGTTAGAAAAATCGCGAAGATAGGGGACAGGGACAATAGGACCATTCGGCTTTAGGCAACTTTCACCCTACCTTTTTTCTAAGTCCAATGAGAATGGCTCTAGTGTTAACTCTTCATGCGCCTCTTCCCACCAGAAGTATGCACAAAAATAACTGAGCAGTTATTCCGGCTCAAAAAGAGTTATAGAACTATTAAAACACCCATGCAAACAAATCATCAAACCAGACTAGGGCGTTCTTCTGCCACGCTACACGAAAAGTACACATCTCTCCCTCAAGGAGGTCAATTGTTGTACCACTACCTTCAACAAGAGACAGGGGATGGGATGTCGCCATCCCAGCTATAACCCCGTTAGCAAGGTTGAGATCCAAAGAAATAAGAAGTGATTTTTTTTTCTCACAAACATCGGACGGGGTAAAGTGCCACGTATCGATTAGTCATATATTCAGTTCAGGCAATCAGTCCAATGGACCATCGACAATGGTCGATTATTTCCAAAGAAGCCGTATTCTAGTTTTAAGGCTGTTTAAGGACATTTCTGATCCAAACTCAAGAAAGAGTTTAACATTAAAGACTAGGCACATTATCATCGTCCTCCTTTCTCATTCCGTCCCACAGATTTGAAAAAAATTGAGAATTATTAGTCTACTGCAGACAGACCCATTGATTTAATATTATGTTGTGCGAAAAAAATGCCCCAAACCTGAAAACCAGACTAGATAAGCCGCGAATCGTTTCTATTTTGAATCGGTCTCTAGCAGAATGGCGAGCAACGGTAGTGGCGATGCACAGCACCATTGTCTTTAGCCCAGAACTCTTCTAGCTCTACATCGTCCTATACTTTATTCAAATTTAAATGTTAATATGTTTTCGTTTAAACATATCATGGGAATTGAATGCAAGTTTACATGCAATTTAGAATATATCTACAGGAAGAAACTCCAGTAACTACTGCAGAAGTATCGTAAACACGTATGTGACATGAGAGAAAAAAACATGAATATTACTAAGCACGAGAAAAAGAAGATTTTGCGTATGGTGTCCAAAAGAATCTGCGAAAGTCAGGAAATAACATGATATATTTTGCTTGTTAATTTTTCTCATAATTTAATTAAGCAATGTTATTAACATTGAGAGAAACCGTAGAAAATAAATTATAATATCACATCTTTGCAATGATAAGCAAGAATTGAAAAATGCAAAATTGACATAACACATGAATGACGCACATATCGACAAGCATGACAAAGTAGCCTTACGGATCTAAATCATGAACTATGAACGAACTTTCACATGGTCCGATGCCGACGTTTACAAGCATAACCTTATTTTTAAATTGGCAAAATGTATAGTGTCACTTGAGACCTGTTTCAAATTTATTTTACCAAAGAAAAGAGGACCAAAATTTGAAGCAATTAACATTTGTACCAACACAAAAAATCCTTTTGTTTGGACAAAGGATTTTAACAAAATAATATATACGCTCTGAAAGAAGCATCAATTTCGTGTTTGCATTCTCTATGACAATGCTGTTGTATGAAAATACAACATGAAAATGAAACTTGGATAAAGAAATGTACGTGATAAAATAAACATGACTAAAGAAGAATACAAATATGAAAGAAAAAGGTTGATGCGCATTTGTATAGCATATGCAGGAGTGCCAATGATCTTTTAATAAAATTATGATTGAATGTATCTTTTGAGTCTTTGTAAAATGACACGAAAATCAACATGATCAATACAACGATTTTTTATGTGTCACAAAAAGAGAGATACCTAACAGGAAACTGAATACATGTGCGCTTTATTGCCTTATGCTCTTTGGATATATGAATAATGTATCGTATTTTTTGCAAAGATTCGTGATGAGTAAAGAGTTGAAAAACAGTCTTTGAAATGTGACAGAGCAATAGAATGCAGCCATTTACGTATTTTTTAAAGGAAAAAAATATACCCAACACGGAAGGGAAGGCATGGGAGATTACTCTTTTCTGCGTCAGACAAAAGTGATGTTTTATAGGATTTTGTGTATATCATTTGTGCAAAGCTGCATGATGAGTTCAAGAATTGGAAGTTAGTCACGTGATCACACCCTCGCAGCTCAGGATAAGAAGAGCGAAGAAAACACCACCACCTGCAACAACACTCGCATTTCCGCTTTTCGTTTGACTATCTAATGAAGATGAAAGGAGGGGCGGTAAGGGATGAAGATTCAAGTTAAAGAAGAGCCTGAGTTGGACTAAAAGTGCGTCAGGGGGCCACAAGCGGCACTCATCCATGCGCCCATGCCCCCGGGCCCGCCCCTCCGCCTGCCCACGTAGTCCCTTCCGCGTCTTCTGCGCCGAACAAAATGCTGCTTTTCAGGATTCGCTTCTTAGCCTTTTATGTGCCTGATACACTGCTAGCCCATAGGATTTATAGGTATTACTCGTGACAACCCCCCCCCCCACACACACACATATGGCTTACAAAATGTTAAGGCAACCGCAGATGACACGATCCAATCAGTCGTATGACTGTGTGCCTGGCTGATCGCAGGACCCGCTCGTTGTATCTGTGCAAGAGGATGACGTCATAATTCCACTCGTAGGTACTTACGACTGCAGAATCGAGACCGAATCGCGTCGGCTGTACTGGCCATTACATGGGCAAAAAAAAAAAATATACTAACGTAGGCTCAGAAAATAGTTTAATAGCCAAGAGTGTATCAGCAGCATTTTTAATATTTCAAATGTATACTAATCTCTAGATGCATAAAACCTTAATATGTGAATACAAATTACCTGAAAGCTAGTGCTGGGTAAATCAAGTACACATCGTTTAGTTTATAGCGATATGATCGCTCCTTTTCATTATTGAAATTTGACATCATAATGATGTGATGATTGTGATATAAAATAAACATTAAAATGCAAAACTGAATACTGGGTTGTGAGTTAAACAGCAGCTTGAGAAATATTGTAAGAAAACAATAATCAAATAATCTTTATTCAACTGGCCGGTAATCCTCAACAAGCTAGCATGAAAAAGTATTACAGCTCTGCTGTCAGATGTGTTAGTGCGGAATCAAAGTAGCCCAATTTGGTGGGCCATCCGCCAAATTCGAATTCGAACTACACAACAAGTCGGCTACGTTTCGAAAATGCCTTTTAATCCGATTCTGATCGATGTCAGATGACATTTTGTTTATTTGGATGGGCCCAAAGTACTGTCAACCTGCCCGAGCAAAGTTCACGCTGATTTATCCCTAGTTCAATCATCACGTGACAAGCATGGTAAGTGAGAATCGCTTAATAGAGCATCTAATCATCATCACGAGTGAGGACTGAAATCTGATTTCGAGCCTTCTGATTTCACAAGTAGAGGATTAAAACTAATATGGATGCCTGATATTTGTTTTTGATGTCGATGGTTCTAGTATTCTTAACATATATTTTCCTGCTATATTCCTACTGTTCTAAAATTATGCTCACTGATGTTATCGGTATAGCATTTACTTGTGCAATCATTGCTTTGATTAACTACCAAAATATTTAGGTTTTTAATTGTGCTTTATCAAATACATGTATGCTCCTTTATACTAAAGGAAAATGTCGATGCCGCATGAGGTCAAATTTGCAATCCAGTCACAATGGTTAAAACTGTTGATATTTTTAAATATATTACAAACTTTTCTTGTGGAGAAGGGAAAATAAACGTTTCATTTTCATTGTGTCCTGAATATAATTTTGAATGCATAGGAACTATTCACGAATACACCTAAAGATAATCCTAATGATTGGCCTGCAGTTAATAGTCCTGCGAGGAATATGCAACAAGCAGACGTAATGTACTCTTCGATACATAAACATTGGTGTGCCCTGAATCAAATATCTAATATAATAAAATTGTGAAACAATATAATACAATACAATATAATACAATTGCCTGATTCGTCAGAAAAATCCCCTTACGTGCCGTGAGCGACTCAGCCCAGCCATGCAATGTTAGATATTCAAAAGAATTGGACCCCAGATTAAAATCCCTCTGTTTCATGATATTAATATTTTAGCTTAATTATTTAGTTTATTAGCAAATGTTTTCAACACCTCTAGTGTAAATGTGCATACTAAATGATGTGAGTGTTGTTCGTATGTTCCAACTTTCATCGTGGTGGCATATTTAATCAAAAGAGACTGACCCGTGGTACGTGAACACGATCACCGACATGCGTGAAACCTTACACGTGGAAAGCATAATGCGTGTGCGTGCGAGACGAGTTATTTCATTGAAGCTGAAATTCTTCAGAGTCCGATGCAAGTTGTTTGTTTCCGGGAGAGAGATTTAGACGACACGATAGTGATTAGTGTCGTAAAACCGGAAACGCGTTCTCACTGAACAAATATGACGCATTTTCCTTGTAAGTATTCTCTATGCCGGAATCACAACAGTGGTTTAACCTCGACCGCGTTTTAAACGTACACTTACTTCCTGGGGTAAAAAAAAATGTCTAAAACTGTCATAAACTAATTGATTTTCATCACATTATCACAACAGTGGGTGATTTCAGTCGTTCGTCTTTTATTAGTATGTGGACACTCTCAAACAAAAATATTGTGATTACCAGGACCAAAATACATAATATTAAATTAATAGAAATGTGTGATGTTGCTTAATTTGGCCCCCATAAAATAAGTCTAGGTTACAGTTTAGAATTTGGGTCTCTATCTTTAACCTAATTCGATTCTTGGATTTGTTTTTCTTTAAACGAAAGTGTACAAAATCGTGATTTTGAATTGTGCTGCGCCTTGTTTATTCAAAGTTCGATTCCATGACAACCGTACATACATTCAAAGAGAAACGTTTTTGTCATTGTTCTTACAAATTAACAAGGGCATCTTAGCGTACTAAACACACACAAACCACAATCATTTCCTTCGCGTACATACATTCAATAAAGTATCATACATTAATAAAGTATCGCTTTCTATCAAAGTTAGAGAAAAACATGACATTTTGCAGACAGGGGCTAGAAAAGCTACAGAGAATGGAATTAGAATTTGAACTGTTAATAGACATTTTGGCGCCAACCCCCATAATAACATCCCTACTTCGGCTATCAACACGTTGCGGAAACCGGACCAAACGTCCACTCTCTTTCTGTCGGTCATGGTGACTCTCACATAATAATCATTTCCAAAATGGAGACATAGCGCCCTCAGCTGCTCAGCTGCTTCCATTATTTCGTCCTCAAATCGGCAACTGGAGACGTAGCGGTTGACAGACATTGGTATATTAAACTCACCATCTCAAAAACCTGAGAAGAAAACCAAAACAAATTAGGTCACATTTCCACCAAACTCGGTCAATATAATATCCGCACTCGTTAAAAGTTGGGTGCAAACTGTGTTGTTGTTTATACAACAATGTTTTTGTTCAAAATCAGCTTTATATCCCGAAATCAACGAAAAAGGTTTGATGTAATAATGTGATTTCTAAATACAAAGGGATCGTTCACACTAGCAAGTTCTGGTGAAGATATCTCAGGTATCAGTTGGGACATTATGTAATGAGAAATATACGGCAATCTAATGCAGTTGTTGAACGAATGAAAATAGAAAAAAAAAACGTCATCGGCCTTTATATTAACAATCAAAAGGAAGGTCGTCTCGTTATAATTTTTTCCGTGCCCCTACAATAGTCGTTTATGAAATGAATTGATACGTCATGCTTATCTCCAGTTTTATGTCACATAATTTCCCCGCCCTTAAGTTAACCGCCCCTAAATCGCCCGCCCCTAAATCGCGACTCCCAATTAACTCTCAATTCGCCATTGATGCATTTTTTTGCCCTGGTAATACACATCATTCCCAAATGAGGCAATATAGAGTTTGGCAGTGGACGAGTAAAAAATATAGACCACCCTGAAGTTGATTTGGTATAAAGACAAGCAGAAATTTCAAAGAAACACATTAGTGAAGATTTGATGAAAATTCGTCAAAGAATGAGAAACATATGATCTTTGTAAATCTTCATTTTGTGACGTCACGTGCGGAATTATATTTTAGGCTGGACTTGCCTTTTAATCAGGCCGCTTCTGTGAGAGTGCATCTCGGCTATAGCTGACCATCACACCCTCATTCAAGACCGGAAGCTCCGCAGAAGAAGTGCGTTCACACTGGCCAGACTTTCCTGTAAAATAACACTTCTATCGAACCTTTTAGATATTTCCCGCCATAAAACGAAAACTGCTGACCTCACTGTTATATATATGTTTATTGCTGCACGAGGGGATGTTCTTGCATCGCCGCCGTCAAACGATAACAGATGACGATTCCAGATTACGAACATAGCAGTGTAAACACACCAACATACGTTACTGAACTAACCGTTAGGTAATATCTTAATTAAAAAGTGACTACCCCCGTATGTAAATGTGTGATTCCAGGTGATATTAGATTCCCACATTTGACCCAGTATGGCGGGGAAAAGGAAAACCGCTAAAGGTACACGTAAACCACACGGTCTCGAATTCTTGTCAAGTAGAATATCTATTTTGCACGTTTCTCTGTTTGTGGGTATGCACGCGTGTGAGATTATATATGTGTATGTGTTAACATGTGTGTATGTCCGTCTGTTTGTCTGGATCTCTCTCTCTCACTGTTTCTCTTCATGCTTTTTCTTTCTCTATGTGTGCGTGTGCATGTGTGTGTGTGTGTGTGTGTGTGTGTGTGTGTGTGTGTTTGTGTGTGAGTGTTTCTTTGTATTTGTGAGTGCTTCTGTGCTTATATAGAGATACATTCATGTATTTGTATTCGTTTTCGGGGGTGTTTGCTTGATTGTAAAGGATAAGTTAGTTTAATAACTTCCTTGACATACGTTTGCTTGTGATTAACTCTTGATATGCCCAGTATTGAAATCTTGTTGATACTTGTTTTATACGTAAAATAAGTTGAAAATCATGTACATGAACAAACCTATTGCATCTGTTTTTAATAATTAAGCATATTATGTTTTTCTTACACTTTCTCCTTTCATATACTATATACACAACCGTTATCAATATACCATGAGAGTAGATCATAAATAGCAATCATTCAAGTTGCAAAAATGTGTAAATAATTTGGAGTAAAAGTACTCCTTCGGGATGCCTTAAATTTATGACAATTATCAACGCAAATGTACCGCACAAGACATCTTCCCGAATCTCTTTAAGATTGGGAGATTTTACTTCTTTCTAAATAACTCTTCCACACCATGCATAGTGCTTTTCCATACCAAACTAACCATATTGAAGGGATAGTTTATCTTGAAATTAAGTTGCTTTTAATAAAAGGAGACACACGGGAGAAACATATTAGTGAAGGTTTGATGAAAGTCCGTCACAGGGTAAGAAAGTTATGTCATTTTAAAGTTTTGATTTTGTGACAACACGTGCTCTCCTATAGGTTGTGTACACTTTTTTTTTCAAAATGTAATTTTCCAAAAAAGATATGCATCTCTTTATCCTGTGCATTTGATACACCATTAGAAACACGCTTCTATACACATACCTCTATGAAAAAAATAAATTTCCTTGTCAAAAACAGAAAAAGGCAATGTTTGGAATCATAAAGCACGATATGGGAAAGCACCTCGCACGTGACGTTATAAAATTGAAACTTCAAAAGGTCATAACTTCCTTATCCTTTGATGGATTTTCATAAAATCTTTACTTATATGTTTCTTGTATGTGTCTTGATTGAAAGCAACTTGATTTCATGGTGAACTATCCCTTGAAGAGTCAATTTGCCTCCACATGATAAATCCGCGGATTAATTTTCGCCATGCTTGTCATAGATCAAGCTCTAACTTTAAGCATGCACGCAAATTTAATTACCTGGCCGTTTCTCGGTAATTTAGAGCTGATCTTCACGATTTATTGACTCCGCTAATGCAGCCATGCAAATTCCACTAATGTCGAAAGCAGCGTGGGTCTGTGACCGATGGGCAATAGAACATCCATCTTACCGGTCATCTGCCCGGGGCCAACCCGCTCGCTATTCATAAGGACTGTTTTCATGACGTGTAACTAAACGTTCCCCCATGCTTATTGAAAAGCGACCCCTATTCTTTTTTTTTTAATCTTTGAATATGAATCTATGAATAGCGTCTTTCAAATTGCGTAAGCGGCACATAAAGTATTACGTAAGAATTATAGGCTGTTTTGTAGAATCAATTTTTCAATAACAAACGAATAAGAATACAATTTGATTTAATGACGCACAAGACAGGGAACTCTGGAAAAAAACGTTTTTCACATTTACGTACTGTTTATGAATTATGCCTAAGCCATGCTTGGTCAACTTTACTAGTGTTAGGTTCGTAAGTTCACACTTGATAAAATACTGATAAACGGACATGTAGTGTACGAATACAAACGAATACACGACACACACATATTTTACTAGGTAAATCAAGCCTTAAGCGAGGATTGATCAGATAAAACGACTCAACAATGCTACATAATGATCACCCTAAGACTTATCAATCCAGTATCAGTGAGTGGCATGCATGTTTAAAACAGCCATGAGGACCACGTGCTTCTGCATGACGTATTCTGCGAAGGGCCTGGATGTGCGCTTTCAGCATGGAACTGAACAGACTTAAAGACCCCTCAAATCCTTATTTCTTATGTACTCAATAATTCATTCAGTCTTTATACAGGGGATCCTCGTCAGTAGGTTTACACTGTTCTCGCTGGGGTCCGTGTATACAAATAATATCATACGTAGGCGCTTTCAGCTTTAACCTGAACAGACTTAAAGGCCTCCTAAACCTTTCTTTCCCATTTCATTTCTTCAGTATTTCCTACAAGGGATAGCATAGTAATAGAGGTCTCTCTGGGGGCCCTTTGTCCATACAGTATAATAAAACAACATGAATATGGCTAACACGAAGACAAATGCGAATAATAAGTCTTTAAAGCAAAAGAGCAACACAGCTCAAATGATGAAAACTTTAATGTTACACAAGGAAGGCGAATGTCTCAACATGCAACATTCAAGTCAAACAGCTCGAAATCCGTAAAATGAAAGAGGCAGAATGGTAACTGTTTATTATAAGTTCTGTTTTGAGCAAAAGCGAACAAAAGTAGTCAAGGTCTTAATCACCGTTATCCATACTAATCATTTGTATGGTTTTCTTCTTTTGCTTTAGAGGTCCTCCTCTTTCAAGCTTCTACAGCGTGCATGGCTAGATATGACGATGTTTTAGCTCTCCTCACGAGTTGCCTACTTACCCCACCAGAATGTTCACCAAAGTGTTGTTTTGATTGTCCTGCTTCTGTTGAAATAATATTATCTGTACGGTTTCACTAGCCTTTAAAAAAACGAGGATTCTCCGACCTCCGAGATCATATAGATAGGCTGTGGGCCCTTGTAGCATCTTACTGTCTGAAGATATAGATGGGACCTGGACGCTTGTAATTCTTTCTTTTCGAATATGAACGCGCTAGCCTTTGGTTTTAACCTTTTCAAGTGCCAGACTAGCTGTTTCGTTATGGGAATATTTGAATAAATTGTGCTCAAATGCATCATTTGCGAAAAAAAAAGTTAAAGCTATTATGCCACTTATTTCCTTTCAGATACCCTAAATCCATTGTGGCGTAGACAAGGTTGACTTCCATCGTCAGATTATTAATCCTGATTTGTATTTTTTTTCTTCTGCATGCATCTTCTTCTTCGTTATCTTATTATTGATTCATCAGCATACTTAATTCACAGGTTCTGCATCATCAGTTATATTATTCATCCTGTTTCTCGTATATTTGTAAAAACTTTTTTCTCAATTTTCCTTTTCTTTTTCCTTCTTTTTATCGTTTTCCTCCCCTCTTCCCCCTCCTTTTTGTCTTTTCTGTTGCTGCCTTCTCTTCCTTCCCTTCTTTTCCTTCTTCCCATTCTCCGTCTTATTGTTCTGCTTCTTGTTCATCTTTACGTTGTCTTTCATCTTGTTTCTCCTCCCCTCTATGTGCTTTAAGTAACAACATTGTTTTATTCTACCTGCATTATGTCATGTCATCGTGCAACAAACCGGAATGGTGTGTACGATGGATCAGCTCTTCTCCTTTTGGAATAATGTATGCTAAAGTTAAGGCACATTTAAATATAGAACTAAGGAGACGCATAGAAACATGTAAGAATATGTGATATATTATCGATAAAAAAGAAATTCATTATACTTAAATATCAAACACTTTATTTTTTTTCAATCATTACATGGTGACGAAATGAAATAAAAAACTATCATAGAATCACATAACGATATAGGTTAGACGCCTGGGGGGTATTCCGAAAATCCACAGAGATAAAAATTTTATCTCCCCGAAGATACAATGTCCTTAAAATATTTTATCTTTGGTATTCCGAAAAATATTTTAGAAAGATTTTAACCAATAGTAATGAGCGCACGCACTGCGCCCCTATCCCAGAGACAGCCAGTAATAAACTTCCTTTCATGTCTTTTGCATACATTAACACCATTAAGCTGATGGTGTGATGTCATGAAACTGAAAGGGACATTGCGCATCAATGTCTATCAGCGCGCCTTATTGCATTTGATGCGCCCATGTGCAAAAAGTTGAATGCGCGAATTATTTTTGCACGTAATGCTATGGGCCTAGGCGCGTACGTCTGGAGATAAAATTGCTTGGGAGCAGTTTTATCTTTTATCGTAACTTTTTTCCTAAGTGCGTTTCAGAATACCGATTTAACTCATTTGCATAAAATTTTTATCTCGGAGGCTCATTAACATAAAAATTTTATCTCTAGCTCATTTGAATAAAAATGTTATCTTTTATTGTAAGTTGGCTTTTCGGAATACCAAAAGATAAACTTTTTCCTAAGTCCCTGAGATACAATAAAATTTTTCCTAAGTTCGTTTTCGGAATACCGCCCCAGATTAAATTCCTTGGTTAATCACCAAAAGAGCGACATGAAACAGGATCACTATGTGTCTGGGGGTTAACATTTCAATTACTTAAGAAGTTTAGAAAAATATACAATTAGAACATGTTAATTGATGGATACAATTCAAGCTTTCATGTCGACCATGTCGACTCTTTTTTTAAACAAAATGGTTAAGGGAATTAGTGACGTAGCACCACACAATGCATGCGAGTGATATATTACTCCTTGGGTAATGCTACATTGTTCTTTGAAGGACATTTCGATTGAAATTGCTTCTCAGGTGATAATTATTGCGGTGAAAAAAAGGATAAACAAATCACAGCTCAACATCATGCTCTTTATATTGTAATCGCACCAACGCCGTGCATATTTTTTTTTAAAGCAGATGTATATTCATATGACACACACACGCATATATATATATATATATATATATATATATATATATATATATATAGAGAGAGAGAGAGAGAGAGAGAGAGAGAGAGAGGGCAGAGGAGGGAAGATATGAGGAACATGACATGATAATGTGCAATTAAGGTGCTCTCTTATGTTTTTGTTAACCCTTTATTTGAAAAATAGAAAGAGACAAAGAGACATAGAAAGAAATAGCGAGACATTTATACATTCATAGAAGCAGAGCAAAGCAGAGGCAGATACATAACGAGATAGATGGACATACGGCATTAACAATGACATAATCCTATACTTGAAGAGAGAGACATAGATGGAAGGATATGATACTGTATACAAGCAAGGAAGTAAAATAGAGAGACAGTTATACAGTCATAGCAGCATACCAAAACAGAGTAGAGTACATAACGAGTTGGAGAGACATAAGGCATTTACAATGACATAATCCTGCTAATCTATATGGCTCGCCCTAAACGAGTTTCCTCGGCTTATCCGTCCTCTATCCGCATCATATGACATCGATCGTCGTTGATCGAGGGAAAGAGAGAGAGAGAGAGAGCCGAGTTAAACCTCGGGCTTCACCGTTCCTCTCCACTTAAATTGCCAACATTCATCATTTTAATATGACGCAGGTATGGTGCTAAAGGGTATGATTCTGACGTGCTTTGCCAGAGAAGGGTGCGTCAGGTTACCTCATATGCCCCACCCCTGACCCCCTTCCCACCCTCCCATACTTAATCAACATGTTGACAAATACGTATTTTTGCTTGGAGGGTGGTCATAAGATAAATGTAAGTTCAAGGGAGGTTCACCTTCCTGATAAGAAAGAAGTGAAAGGAAATAAAGATTAAGAAAACAGATGAATGATTGAAAAAAGAATACAAAGAAGAAGAAGAAGAAGAAGAAGAAGAAGAAGAAGAAGAAGAAGAAGAAGAAGAAGAAGAAGAAGAAGGAGAAGAAGGAGGAGGAGGATAAGAAGGAGAAGGAGAGGTAAAATATGAGAATAAGGAAAGACCACCTATCACAAGGACAAGAAGACAGAGAAGAACGAGGTGGATAGAAGAGGAAAAATTAAAATAAATAGAAGATGAAAAAAAATCATGATATACCCATATTTCTCTTCTTTTTTGTTCTGCTTCCCTCTCTATTCCTTATTCGAACTCCTTTAACACAAATTTGTAACACATTTATTTGTTTTAATTGTGCACGAGACGAAGGTTAAAGGGTACCATAACGTCAAACTAAATGTGTCGACCTTTTTTCAACTACGGAAAGGTAGATCTGCAATTCTCGGAATTACCAATCAACCTTGGAATTACAGACGAAAGAAGCACAACACAGACTTGTTATTAGAATGTTATTTGATCTGGCCAAATACAAGTGCGGGAAGAACAGACAGAAAACATGTTACCTGGGCTTGGTCTTTTTTAATCATGATTAACGAGAGGTCTTCTCCCCGGGTAATTATCATCTTTAAGATGCTGTTGAAAAAACCAACCGGGTTGATTGAGTTTGAGCTTATTAACGTGTCTGGGGCTAGTACGCTGTGATGCATAGTTGGTCGAATTCTTCAGGAGATTTTAATTGGAACCGATACTTCTCCCCCTCGATGACTTTCTCCGATGTAGCTATTGTGAAAACAGGATGAGGGGGACGTGCGTACATTCGTCAAAGCTGACATTTGATTACGGAGGGACAAGTAAAAACGCAGGGGAAGTTGGAATGGAGATGTCATCGAGATGTTGAGCTTGATGGCCACAAGATTGAGGTGTTTGCTTGGCCCGGGAGAATGAACTTGCTTGGGGTTATTGCTCCTTCGAAACTGATAAAATACAATTTCAGAGAATGTGTATATGTGTGTATATGTATTTCAATCATTCTCATTTTTTTGTCTGTCTTGTTTCATTCACCCATATTACTTTGCGCGGGTGAAATCATTATATGCGCCATTCGTGCATTTGTACACCTAAAATGCACAGGAATCCCATAGAGCAGCGTCTTACCTGACACCCAAAGGGTTAAGATGATGAAAGATCCGTCCGTATACCGTGACCATAGGAGCTCACGGGTCAATGGTCAGGCTGATAAGAGTGAAATAACCCCCTGCTCAATCTTCAAAGGTTCCGGTCTGTAGCGCGCACATCTCTTCAGACGGTAACGGAAATTCGACGATTCTTCATGAAGGTTTTGCATCGGATTGAATGACCAATTGACCTATCAAGTAGAAATTCTCTTGACCTAAGAATTTCATTAACAAGTGCGGGCATTGATATACCACTTTAACCCCTTCTGCTCCATACAAGCATACTTACACTAATGCACATGTATGCGTCGCTATAAAGCAACATTATGTTTGACACAAAAGGGGTAAATGTGAGAATGTTGGAATTCACATACGATTTGAACTATTATTAACGTCAATGGACGGAGTTAAAGGAGATAGGAATTCCGGAAACTTCCTATTAGTGGCATACCATATAGTATAAAAAAACATCTTAAGAATGATGGAATTTAAAAAATAGTGAATCACTTTATTTTCCACTCTCTCTCTCTGTTTTTCACACACACACACACCCACACAGCCCCACCCACACACACACCCACACACACGCACACACACATACACACACCCACACACACGCACAAACACACACACACACACACACACATACACACACATACACTCACCCCCTCCCCCTCGTCTCCTACTCCCTCGCTCTCCCGTTCCGTGACTCTATTTTCACGTATTTCCCTCTAGTCTAAGTCGAAGTCAAGAATATTCGCTGACTACCCTAAGCGGAAATAACTAAAGGTGTATGTGGTATTTTAAACAGGTGCGACTGAAACAAAACTGATATTTGTTGCAAACATACATATCTTTGTGGGAAATGGTGTCTGTGTACTGTTTTTATTTGGTTATTATCTGCACATTCCAATCCAAAAATGATATATATGTGATGGTCTGTCGTCGTTTGATACACATTCGAAAACTCAGTTAGCACTGGCAGTGTAGCAGTCTATTCGCGACAATTTGTATTTATTGTTGGTGTTTTTAATGTATATATACATAACAACTATTCCAACTGGTTAACATCATATTTATTGTAGTGCGGCAAGTGCAACTACAATCCTACTATCTGCCAATATACCATTCAAAAGCTTTCAATTTGGAAAATTATCAAGTGCAATGAAATTGCAATACCTGTCTGACGGAAATACATGTATAGTAATATCCAACGTTGACTAACAGTCGCTGTATATTCAAACAGTACAGGTAAGTTTATATCGTGTGTGGGCCACAAATCCATATACATACCAAAGAACCCGCCATTTCAAATATAGCTTCTTCTTTGTAAAACGTATTTCCAATTATTACGACCCTTGGCAGCAACAGTAACTGATTTATTCTCAAGGTGAGAAATTATCTTGCCTCATCATGAAATTATTCAGTTGATTTGTTGATTTCCTGCCCCAGTTATATGTTCATTGCTTCGTGATATATATCACACATTTGAATTGCATATGTATGGTATCGAGGGTGGCAACGTGTATGTCATTACGTTATATTGAGATGCGGTAAACGTATATGTCATCACGTTATATTGGGATGCGGTAAACTTGTATTTGTATCGTGTAAATGTCACTGATGAGGTTTTATTCTGTTTTGATGCCATAAAAAAAATATGGTTATTGTCATATATTTTGATTGCACATTCACAAGGTTATATGACTTGAATTACCGGGAAGCGAGCAATATCCCCTTTTGATTTTATAGTGCGTCCGGACTTGGGAATGTATTTTTCATGAATGTTGATAAATCAGACATTAATATTTTTGACAGGTTTGCGAAGAAATGAGACGACAGGGTGAGCTTTATTCTAGAACATTTCCGCTTTCGGTATAAGTTGCTCTGAAATTAGGCAGAAAAAGCAATAAGATCGATAAAAGAAGGGCGTTGAAGAAAATCAGTTTACAAATGTTTCACTTTTTGATGGATCCAAAAAATGCAGTGCGATCATGAAACTTCGAGATCAAAGCCTCACTTTCAACACTCTCCTATCTCATTTGATTTGATATACTGAATTTCTTTCACCCCCAAAAAACATTCATTTATGTTTAATCTCTGATGATTCTTACATACTTTGAATGTACGCACCTTCAAGAAATAAATATTTGACATAGACGTGAATCAACTTCTCGGAAAAATAAGCAAATAAGTATTTTGCATACAAATATATTTTGCCTTTGAGTATTTTTATTTGTCTGTCCGTTTCCCGTACCTTTGTCTCTTTCCTTTGTATAACTCTATTTTTCCGTTTATCTCGTCTCCTTTCTCTTTCTCTACTCTCTCTCTCTCTCTATCTCCCTCTTTCTCTCTATCTCTCGTCTATCTCTCTCTTACTGTCTGCTCCAATCTCCTTCTCTCCCTCTCTCTTTTTTCTCTCCTAGCCATGCTCACCGTCTCCCTTTCTCCCCTCTTCTTTCTTTCTGTCTCGCCCATTTCTCTCTCTTTCTCTCTCCTCTCTCTCTCTCTCTCTCTCTCTCTCTCTCTTCTCTATCTCTTTCTCTGTCTCTCTCTCTGTCCCCTTATAAATGTATATATACCCCAGCTGTACGTGCCTCCCCCATTCCCGCTATTCATCTCTCTATCTATTCTTATCTCTATGTATCTCTCTTGAATGATGCACTCTCATACCCATTTACCTATATTGATTGTGACTTGAGGCTATAATAATCAGTGGCTGATTAGTGAGGGATATATTTTCGTGGCATCGTTTGTAATCGGGGTAATCGCAACCGATATCGTGAAGCTTGGGCGACCTGAGGCGCAGAGATTAACGAGACACATGAGGCATCCTCGTTGCAGGGACTCATGTTAACTCATTTAAAGCGAATGCCCTTTCCAGAGTAAAACGGATCATTTTCTGGATATTAAATTGGCAATACTATTGTCTTAGTGAGATTTATTTCAATTGTAAACGTGAAAGTAGGTTCCATTTTATATCAGTATAATTTAAGCAAACATTAAATGTACAACAATAACTGCCCCAATTTGATGAGGAAAAGTGCGATTTCAGCCTTTTCAGCGTGTTGACAATGTGAATCATATGACCGTTATGTTGCTTTAAAAAGTTATTAAAAACGTAATACACATCACATTTATATTATTATTAATTTACCATATTAAATCTCTATAATGAATTCCTTTTGTGCAGATATACATGCTCTCTCATGTGTTTCATCCTTTATTGTTTGTAACAGTTGATATGAAATCAAATAACCCCAAACGCCACATTTCCGGTAATTTGCCCTTAATGGGTTAAGAGGGAGTTTTGTGCCGACTCTACTGCATGAATGATCCTGACTCGACGCCGAAGTGTAAAAGGGAAGCGGTATTGTGTGTTCGCCACAGATGAAGAACCGTAATAGTAGAGTCCTACTTTATATGAATTTTATGTTAACTCCACTGTAGAAGTATTCCTGGGGCCATATGCATGAACCTTACTAGGCCTAGTTAGTTCCTACAGTGCATTCAGCTACATGCACTTTTAGTATCTAACTAGGCAAGTAAGTTTTCATGAATATGGCCCCTGATTTCTTTTTGCGGAAATAAGTATCAATGCTAAAATGTAAGGATTAGCGATATTATGTGAGCTGCTGACTGAGCCTCCATGAGAACAGCTAGCTAGAGACCTACCCCTTCATGCGCCATTGATGTATTCTTGCACAAGTATTATACAGGAGTCTCATAGAGCAGTGTTTTAGTGGCACAAAAAGTGTTAAGAATGATAACGCACAACATAGTTTGCTATTAAAAGAGCGCTTGCACTATTGGTGAAATATGCGTTGATCATGTAAATAGCGCGTAAGTTAAGGGCATGTCGTTATGGTGAACTCGATTGCTTTACATGTACTTTTCTTTCACTTCATGTTTTGCTGATGGACAAGTTATTTAGAATGGGTCGGCATACTGTACTGTATGCCGACTTTACTGCAGTTAGATAGAACAATTGTCCTGCTTGGAAATGGGGAACAGCTATGGAAAGATGACCACGAACAATACTAACAGTATGCACAACATATTGAATAACAAAGGAAAGTATTTTGTTATTCTCAAAATACAAAATAATGACTTCGTCCTGAATTAATTGTAACAACAAACAACCATGATGAACTGGCACAGACGGATGTGGCTACGGACGGTGGCTATTCCGACCTTCCCTAACGACGCGATGTAGAACAGAATTATCAAAACAAAAGCGCAGGTGCGGTATGAGTAATTAGCATCACAGCGGATGTTGTTGCCATCATTACGTGCTACCTGGCATTTTCTTTGTAATTTACACCTTTTTCTGCTCTTCATTTCGTCTCTCTGTTATCCTCGTTCATGAACTCTTTGTGTGTCACTTGTAACATTTTCACATGTACTACACATTGTTCCCTTTGTTTTTTGTGTTATTCTGGCATACAAAGGATTGGACGAATGGAGATATAAAAAACACATAACATACTGTACTTTACATGACACACGTAGTAGTCCTTATTAACATGATTAAGGACACATTTCAACCCCTAAGCTTTAATATTTGCATAACTTATCATAAACATACACATTCTCAAAACATGAAATCATACACAGTACACATACAAGATAAAACGATCGGTGAGAATAATATGTAATGAGTTAAAATGAGAAATTTGATGGAAATGAAATATACGCATCCAAAACCATTGCAATTCAAATACAAATGCTTTCTATTGATTTGGACTTTAGACCGCCGTAATTGCTTCAAATCATTAATTACATTTGATCATTTCATCAACTTGCTGATATTTGTGGTTTGTATTCAGAAAGAATTAATTCTACCTTGAACCAGTTTGAAGGAATGATGTTGTACGACTTCACATCCCCCTCCTCCTTCTACTATTACTACCTCTAATACTAGTACTACTTCTACTACTATTACTATTACTCCTGCTATTCCTCCTCTTCCTCCTATTGCTACTACTACTACTACTACTACTACTACTACTACTACTGTTAATTGTCACATGAATACTGTTTCTACTCAAGGTTAACATAATAACAATAAATAAATATTTTACAAAGAAATTTTAGGCATACACCCAGTAGTAAGGGTAGCGTGCTCCATCATGTAAATGAATTTACGGGATGGACTATTTACTGGATGGAGCAGTGTATGCCTTAATGTTTTTGTAAATTAAAATTACCTCAGAAAGCCCTTTCGCACAAATCTAGCCGAAATAAATAAATAGCATAATAGGAATGAGGAATGAATAATCATGATGACAATAACTAAAAAAAAAGTTTAAAAAAGTAATTATGATAATAATAACAAGAACTAAGCCAAGGTCGTGGCAAATGTTCCCTGAAGAGCCTCATCATATGCTTGTAATGCTTGTAATGTTCCTTCATCATTCTCCTGCAGACCTTGGGACTATCGGAGAAAATTTGAAAGTAATCCAGGGCTGGAGCCAGCCGGTCGATCATGACCCGCGAGGACATCATGTTGAAACGTCAGAAAATAATCGTTAATCTGGACGACTTCATTTGCTACTTAGACGATATACGACTACCCAGACTGTCATGATTGCAAGCTTTGAAAGAAGAGGATGATAACAAACTAGGTGAAGATAAAGACAAAAGGAGAAGGATGAAGAAGAAGAAGAGGATGATGAAAAAGTAGGTGAAGGTGAGGACAAAAGGCAGAAGGATAAATATGAAGAAGAGGAGGATGAAAAACGAGGTGAAGATGAAGACAAAAGGGGGGACAAAGATGAAGAAGAGGAGGATGAAAAAACTAGGTGAAGGTGAGGACAAAAGGGAGAAGGATAAAGATGAAGAAGAGGAGGATGAAAAACGAGGTGAAGATGAAGACAAAAAGGAGAAGGATAAAGATGGAGAAGAGGAGGATGAAAAAACTAGGTGAAGGTGAGGACAAAAGGGAAAAGGATAAAGATGAAGAAGAGGAGGATAAAAAACGAGGGGAAGATGAAGACAAAAAGGAGAAAGGATAAAGATGAAGAAGAGGAGGATGAAAAAACTAGGTAAAGGTGAGGACAAAAGGGAGAAGGATAAAGATGAAGAAGAGGAGGATGAAAAACCAACTAGGTGAAGGTGACGACAAAAGGAGAGGAGAAGAAGAGGAGAAGAAAAGATAAGTGAAGGTGAGGAAAAAAGGGACAAAGATGAAGAAGACAAAAGAGCAATTGAACCAGAAGAAAGAGGTAGACAAGATGAAAATGAAGGAGGTGAAATAGGTGAAGGAGAAGGAATAGGTAGAAAAGAAGAAGGAATGAAGGACATGAAATAAGGTGAACACGAAAAAGAGAAGAAAAACTAGTTGGAGGTGAGGACAAAAGGGACAGGCTGCAGATGAAGAAAAGGACAATGAATACAAAAGACGTAAGCATCATATCATATATAGCACAGAAAAAAATAAAATAATAATGTGTTTTATGTAACACAGCCAAAAACTAGCTCTTAAGAAATTTAGCCGACATTATGCTTAAGATTACCTCTTTTTGTGGAGAGTGTATATATGGAAAACCTAAAAAGCAGCACGATGCAGTGGCGGTCTTGAGGGATTATGGCCTCGGGACGGTCCTGGCAGAAAGATCAGCAAGTGGTCCGGTAGATATCTCCAAACTGCTGGCGCCTCTCAATATCAATCCCCCCCCCCCCCCCCCCCGCCCCGAAATTAATGGTTTCTACGTTTGACTGAAAAATCAGAACAAACGGTAAAAGTGAAATGTACGGATACCACTATCAGGTTTGGTGTTTGCGTCTATTACGTCCCTGGACATATTGAAATCTAATTTCTGCAAATGCCTAGCATTTCGGACTCTCAAGCAGGGACCTGTTTCTGGGGTTGTTTTTATTCCCTCTGTGGGTGTGATAGAAAGTTCTCTTTCTAATCTCCTGTAAGCTTACACAAAAACATATTTATGTCTCCTTGCTGTTCTTGCCCAGCATATCATGATAAAATATGAAGCAAGGAGCTACCTCTTGAAGCTTTTCACACATAAACGTTATTATTAAAAAAAAATATCATCGGAACAGTGTAAATATTAAAACATGGGTTACATGAACATGTTTTCTCTTCTACTAGTACAAGACCCATTATTACAATTTTAGTTCTGTAAAGACAGGTGATTATTCGTGTAGTGATGTACTTAACTAAATGCAGACATTTGAATTGTTCTTTTAAGACAAATGTAGATTATTTTGAATAACTGCTTAATTATCTTGGTAAATTACAATGAATAATAATTGTTACCATGTACAAATAAAACGGATTCGTGTTACATTCCTAAGTCATGTCAGCAAAGAATCGTTATTCAGGGCACCATTGTCCCACTACGTTGGATGTCTACTGTATGTTTTACAAATGCTAGCGAGTATAAATAAGGGTTTCCTATCTCACTGTTCATTTTCATGTGGAGTATTGCTTTCTACTCTGTAAAAAAAAGATGTGTTAACTAACCGTTGGCGTCCGTCTAAAAACAGATGCATTAAACATTTGACACTCAACATGTTACTTGTGGTGTACTTCTCCACCATTACACACAAATCCCATAGAACAATTTTATCTGACACCCAAAGGGTCAACATAATTTTGCATTAAACTTAACGCTGGTGAAAATCAATTTGACACCCTATCTTAGTTAGATATATTTCCCTTGTGTGTTACACAAAAAAACGTTCGTTTTTAATTGCCTATTCTTAGTAAGACATTAAATTATATGAGTAAAAATGGTAACTAGCCACGACGCCATTAACCTGGCTCAAATATTACACCCTCAATATGCAGTGTAGAAAAAAAAAGTTGGAACAAATCTGTTAAGAAAAAAAACACGCCCGCGGGCATCCGGCATCGGCCAAGCTGATTCTGTCAACCACACCTACGAGAGAATAGGCGAGCAATGATGGATCGTCTCCGGACGATGATAGAGATTTTTTCTGCCCTATGGGTAAATTACACTTCCATAGCCTGATGTCATATCCTTAACCATGTTAACAATTAAATAAATTATGAAAAACTGGACTAGACGAAACGGAATACTAGTGACGGTAAAATGAGATGAAGCCTTGATAATACATTGATTTGGAAAGGAGAGGTCGTTGGTTTTCTGTTAGTGATCATTATAATACTAGGTGATGATTACGATGGTGGCGATTTCGACATTGACAATGGAAAGAACTATTATGACTGGACGACAATGCTGATTATGACATTGATCCCGATGGCGATGTTGGTAATGACGATGACGATGAAGCTAATGATGAGGATGGTGTTTGGAATGATGAGTATGATGTTGGTGGTGTTAGTGATGAGGAAACAGTTTGGTGAATGTATCAGAGTTATGAATGATTGCGATGATGATTATGATGATGATGATGATGATGATGATGATAATGATGATGATGTTGGTTATGATGCTGGTAGTAGTGGCAGTGGTGATGATGATTAGATCGTGAGTCGGATAATGACGGTAAAGATGACGATGGTAATATTGGCTATCGTTGGGTAAATCGTCATTATAGACAATTGAAGAACTCATTTGCAAAAGCGGTTAGATCCATTTTCATCAAATTTGATACTTTTGTCTCAATGTACAGCTTTGAAGTAGCTCTATAAGACGATGCCAAAGAAAAATCGAAATTCCAATTTCAACGTGAGCAAAAATGGCACAAAAATCACTTCTTTTTCAAAAGGGGTTAGATCCATTTCAGTTAGTTTGCAAAAGGGCTAGATACAAAAAGGTAATTTTTGAGAAAAAAAATATTTTAAACATATGGAGATTTCTGTTAGGTTTCTGTTAAACCCAATTTTATGTTTACATGGTAGGGTAGTATATCATGAATATTATCAAGAATATTACAACATGGGACAATAAAAAAAATATATTATCTCAGAATCGTCTAAAGAGGATCGAACCCCTTTTGCAAACAAATTATTCAATTAATGTCTGTAAAATCGTGATTTGAAGGAAAAGGGAAAAACAAAGAAAAAACAAATAAACAGTGTATAACGATATATTTTATAAAGGAAATGTCTGTCACAATGAATGCTTTTAAAAGAAAAAAAAGTGTGATTTCGTTGATGACAACAATGAAGAGGCAGAACTAGAAGCAAAAACAAAACAAGGGGAAGGAGCACGAAGACGGAGAAAAACTCAATAGTGTTTTGTGTTCGCTGTCATCTGTTCTTGTAAAGTCCTCCAAATCTTGATGTCGGGAACGTTGACACCTCTGCAGCAGATAGATCCGTTCCCTCGGGAAAAACATCGATTGTAATTGATTAGGAAATGGTGTTACCTTCCAACCACTGCAATCATTTCCGCTCAATTATCACGATTCCATGTCTCATGGTGCTGTGATTAAGCCCCCTCTTCCCCTCGTACAGCTCCTAAGACTATAACCATTTTTTTGTCTGTCCTGTCTAAATCCAATTCCAACCGATTAACCCCTATTCGTGGAATGCCTCCACATTGTATTCAGATTTCTCAACATGCTATGACCCATAATCTGCCTGTGTCATTACGTTTCATCGCTTCTCAGTGCATTTAATCTTATTGCGTCATAATATAATTACATCTGAAAATTCGGAGAAAACTGAATTCCCAGAGAGTATGGGGCTGATAATGGTTGAATTATGCAAAACACTCACACTAATGTTCCTCATACAGACATGATTAGGTTTTTGTAAACCGATAAACATTTTCCGTACTGATATGTGCCGAGAAATTAACAATGGCCTATGTGCAGAAATAAGATGCAGAGCTTGATAGTGTGACAAAACCTAAAAGGAGAAAATGCCACAGCCATTTTACCAAGGTTAATAGTGGGTGACTATCACTTTAGTGTAAATTTTTACCCACAGATGCGCGTACTTACTTACAAACACAAGAATGTGAACACACAAAACAAAAGTATGTTATCTACTTGTATGTTAATGACTAAATTTTCTACAAACTTCATGCATGTACACCTACACAAAACACCTCCCCCCACACACACACACACAAACACACGTACACGAGGGCAACTTACGCTTAAGTACGCACGCATATGCACACATACAACCTATGCACACGCGCACGCATAAAAACACGTACCACAGAAAAAAAAAGATCCATGCACTTATTCCTTATCCCCCAGACTCCATACTGCTCTATGCAAACGGTGTGTATTACAAGAGCAATGCCTCAATGGCGTATGAACAGTTAACTCCTTCTCTGCCAGGCTCCATCCTGCTTTATGGGAATAGAGTGTATTACCAGAGCAAAAAAGCCCCAATGGCACTTAAAGAGTTAAAATGGAACCTTTACCTTTACTGCTAGTAATTCGAGAACTAACTCAAAGCATATCAATATCTATTAACCTCTGCGGGTGTCGTAGGCAGTGACAGATTGATAACGACCTAAAAAACGTGCGTTAGAATGAAATAGCCATCGATCTTCATGAATTAGACATTTAGGTCACTTATGTATAAGGTTATAGCGGTAATGAATGTGGAAGCGGAACGTTATATAAATAAAAAACAACATATTGAGAGAGTTTATGGAAAATTTGTACCATTTTTTTAAAGGTTTCATAAAAAAGTTAGTTGATCAAGACAAGATCAATGCGCTTTGCACGCCAATGGTTAAGTAAAGACGAGTCAGACCTTTTCCAATTTGCTGAGCTAGTCAAACCGTTCGTCTTTAAATTGTCTAGGAATGGCGCCCCGACAGCATTTCCACGTGATTATTGTGATGAGCCAATTCGAGAGACTCTAATATTGTGTCATGCAAGTCACATGGATCTCAATGGGTAGGCACAGCTCACGCCGAGCGTAGTTATTGGATAGGGGTGGGTGTACACGAATGCAGAATTTAAGTCATCTTTTTTTTTTTTTTTTACTTTTTTGTCCGTTTTGTCCATTTGAGCAGTTGAGTGCAAATATATGTTTATGCGCGTATTTCATGTTCCATTGAATCTATACCATTTTATGGAATAGATTCGCTTGTTTTTGTTTTCATATATACGTTTACAATAAAGACGAGTAAGATATGTTTTATTCAATCCCCTAAATATATCCTGTGCATAGCATTCAACAGGGAACCGTGATGAATTTGCTTTAGCTATTTTAAGATCGAACGATTTTTGCTCGGACTGAAGTTAAAGCAGAGTCAGCATACCGAGTATTCTGAACTTACCATCCTGTAATAATATGTCGCATTTGTTTTTCTTACACGTGAATATTCCTGCAGCGACTGAATATATGCCGCGTGGGGAACACGCCTTTTTTTGCAGTGTCTCTGTAGAAATATGCAAAGCTTATGTCTTTAGTCATTTTCTCCCCTAGGAACAGGACTTCATTTTGCAGCTGCTGTTCCTTTCTCCCTTGGGGGGAATGAGCATCTATTTTCATGAAAAATTTGCACTTCTCAACTTTAATGTCACAAGGCTGAATTGATTACATGGGCAGCGAGCTGACTGCACAACATTGCGCTTCAGAGGTATTTTCTAATGAGCTTCCTTCGATACAGTTGTCGAGGTTGTGTAGGTCTTTGGGCTAGTCTGATAAATGTACTGTAAATGTGGCTGCATGCGTTGTACCATTGGAAAAAAAAACTAAATTGTATTTTAACACTTTGTGTGTTGCACAGTGTTACGGGATTCTTGTTATGGGATTTGTGTACATAAATGGCGAACAAATATTCAGACATTCAAACAAAATGTATGAGTACTAAAGGGGAGGGGTTTTAACTCCAGCTACCTAATGCCCATTGCCGTAATTGACCGCTACGCCCACCATGCCTACAGGGCCGCATGCAAGATATTAAGGTCATAATCCACTGCGAAATGAGCCGTTTTAATGCTACCAAATGTCGGCCGTTTGCTGTATCTGCTTTGCTAAATGTTGGAATGATTAAAGTCGTGAGATGTTGATAATGACCTAGTTCCCCTGCCTCATATCGTTAGCACTGATGCCCCTCTTCCATCGACCCTGGGATTGTGGTTCAACATGATTAGTTTATGGAGGCTTTTAGCCAGTTGTGTGGTAGACAACATGACGCTTCATGGGATGCGTCTGTATTACCAGTGATTACTCGTGGATACATACACATGTAGCAGAAAAATACTGAAATACATATATGAGGGAATAAGAACTCTCTCTCCCTCTCTCTCTCCTCTCTCCCTCCCTCCCTCCCTCCCCCCCCCCCCTCTCTCTCTCTCTCTCTCTCTCTCTCTCTCTCTCTCTCTCAGGGTCTCATTCGATCTATCTATTTCCCTCTCCGTCACCTTTCTCTTGTTGATATTTATCTCTCTGCTCCTCCCTCCTCAATCTCTCGCCCCCTTCCATGCTCTCTAGTGTTCACCTTACCCGTTCGTTACCTCTCACCTCCTTTCTTTCATGTATGCACCCGTTTTTTGTTTCCCTTTCTTTTCAATCGTTATCCATTTTAATTTCACTTTCTTACAATACTACACTGTAATCTAACTATATATTTATCTTTTTCTTACTTTCATTCTCTTCGTTGTCAGCTCCGTTTTTTCCAATTTCCTCCCCCTCCCTTTCATCTTTCTTGTTACCTTCGCAACCTTTCTCTTTAGGTCCGGTTTCTGCCAATTTTTATATGTTCTTCCTTTTTCTTTCTGTGTTGCGTACTTTCAAGTTTTGTTTCTGTTTTATTTGAGATCTACCAAACTATTCAAATTCCATTTTGCTTTTTGTTTCTGTCTGTTTTTGCTCTTGCCACGTATGCTTCATATATCATCCCCCTCCCACTTTTCTCCTTTCCTTTTAACTCCTTCTGCGCCATTTAGGCATTATTGCAGAGCTGATTTCCACTGTTCCCACCAGACGGGATAGAGTCTTGCAGAGAATGAGTTAAACAATTCGCTGTCTCTCCTTGAGCCTCAAATTTAATCACTTCCAGAACTTTGTTTGATAAGCGTGACATAAACTAGAGTCCATAATCTCGGAACGTGTCAGCTTGACGAGTAACGATATTCATTCCTTGCCATGTTTGAACTGTATATGATATGCCTCTTTCACGTTTTCTCTTCTTAGCTTCCGTATATTGGTAAATTATGGATAACGCTTGTCGTACCAGACAGCATACTTTTAAATAGGATTCATGTGTGAAATCGTTGTTAATTACAATATAAGATATTGATCTTTTTCACGACACCTACTGGCATTTTAAGAAAACGAAATTATACAACTTGTTTGGCCTGCCTGAGTATTATTTTTTTTTAAAATATAGATAAAGGAATCTTAATATCGTCATTCGAAACTGTCCTTAGCCCGGTGTGAGTAAAACATTTGGCTAAGGTATAAATTAATACATTTTTTTTAAAAACACTTTACATACATTTCGTCAAAGCTTGTTCTGGTTGGTTTGCTTTTGAATACCTCCAATGAATACTATCTGTACAATCGCTCCAAAGTTGTTTGAAGTGTAATATTGTTTTTTCTATTTAATTGTCAAAAACATAAATGATCAAAGCAGGACATTACATAATAATACATAATAATAATACCCATTGAGAACAATCGTTGATCGCAGAATAGTTATGCTGAACCGATTGACGTCATTTAATGGACGGTTGGATGTCACAAAGAGCTTTTGTGCACCACACATTGCCATACAATCTTACCGAATGTGAAATACTTTAAAGGGCTTCCTATTGACACCCAATTAAAATATAATGAGTGAAACTTGAAGTACATTATAAGTAGGATGTATTAATGTGTCGCCGCAATTTGCACGGTCGGGGTAATATGTTGCCCAATACATTGAAAACACGTAAACAGTTACTAACTGAATATATCAACTGAATACAAAAGCCACATGGCGCGACCAGAAGTCTGATTCCATGCACCCGCAATGAATCAGCAATCTCCTACACCTCAATATCTTCCATCTGTCGTTATCGTTATACGTAGTGTACTGTCACGTGGTGCTAAAAGGGGGCAAGTGACAAATCGCTCAAATTTGGATATCGGTGCGTTTAGATGGCGCCAATCCCTAAGGAATAGAAAAAAAGACAATCCTGTTAGATATATCATGTAACAGGATATTATGTGAAGATTATTACATTTTGTTTTCTCTTGCTTCCTGCTGTGAAAGGAGGGAAGAGTAGACGTGATACCATGCATTCATAAAGACAAATGTAAAGACTATCATTGTTTGCATTTTGAAATTAACGTCACATGTTAGTTGTGACGTTTCGTAGAGTTGCGTTTCAAAGAATGACCTTAATCACTTTGATTAATGCCATTCACTAAAGGTACATGAATTGACTTATTTCTTTTGTCATTCTTATCCAATAACTGCATACTTTTAATATTTCTTTTTTTTTTCATTTTCATGGGATCGCGAAATTGTGCTTTCCATTGTCCCTGGTATTATTGTTTTGTTACTTCTAAACTAGACACGAATCGACATAATCAAATTAGCTACATCATTCCAATTCGTTGCTCCACTTTGTAATTAACTTCCGTCCTCTCCCTTCCTTTCTTTTTACACTCCTGTCTCCCTCACCGTTTCTCCCAGCTCTTCCCTCTATCTGCATCCTTCTTTCGTAAGGAACCCTTCTCTTATTGTCCTAATCATGATTCGTTTCAAGTTTACTTCATAAAATGCATCCATCTGAAATGATTTCTGTCATCTGATTCTGTGCTCCCTGCAACCGTTGTCAACATCATATTTGGATTTAACATTAGTATAACTGTGGTTGTTTGAACAGGGTCCGTCGTGACATTTATATGAGCCTCCCTGCTCGTTCTATACGCTGTAACGCTATGTTATGAACGGCCCACGGTAATACTTTGTGTCCTTACACGTGGGTAGACATGGGAATGAGGGAACTTTTAATTATGATCCAATTTTGTCACTTCCCCTCAACTTGCCCACTAAACATCAGCGTGGCAGCTCTTTCCCCCTTTTAATTTCACATTAATTTGTCGCCGAACCTGCTAAGTATATTACGGTTCACCATCAGCGACATAAAGCGCGTCCTCACTATCGCCCAAACTCGAGATTATTAAGCCATTTTGCGTTACCAGAGCTAAAATCAATTTTTCCGCTTGAAAGCGTGACAGTACATTAAATCACACATTGGCGTGGCTGAGAGAAGCTCCTTGTATTTAGGTCCCACTATTGCTTGATGAAAATTAAATCTGTTGCGACAATTAAAAATTAGATGAAATTGCTAGACATGATTTTTTTTTTTTACTTATATGGTGTTTCAGAATGAAAGGGCAATCAATCACTTTTATCCGATTTTGATAAACGGGCTTCGTTCTATGAACACTGAACTGGGTCCTGAATGAACATAGTAAAGATTGTTCCTTGTATTGTAATTCACCCGTCGAAGGAAACATGTTCAAAGGAGATTTTTTTTTCTTCCATAATAATGATTATTAGCATGAAATATTTGATTATAGCATAACTGTGTTTTACAAATACATGGGAACAATGGAACTTCAAAGTTTATATTAATGTATAGGGAAGACATTCAATTGTGTGTGAATAATCATAATCAAATAATAAAATTCGTTGTCTTCCAATTATTTCTCGTAAACATTTCAAGTAGATTTTTGAATAAAACAGACTGGGTTTTGTTATGATATTATATATGTGTGTGCGTATGTGTATATGTGTGTATGCGCGTAAGCTCGCGTGTAGGAAAATAATATATAACATGCGTGGTAATGTGTGTGTCTTTATGGTGTACGTATCTTGTGTAACCGTATGGTGTGAATTTGTGTGTACGTGTATGGTAAATGTGTACGTATGTGTACGTGTATGTGCTTAATGTGTGTGCGTTTTGTGTTTGCGTATACGTGCATATGTGCGTGTGCCTTTCGAGTGTATGGGGCAGACCGCATCCAATTTTTTTCAAAATCGTCTGGTCTGTAACAATCGGGGGTGAATGCATTTTACAGGAGGGCAATGTGATGCATCTACCAGCGATAAGCTGAAAAGAGTTTAGCTTTTAATATGCAAGCAGAGCTGGTGTACAGATATATGAGAACACATTTTTAATGAGGTACGGATTGATGTAGAAGTCAGTTCGACGGAGAGCGTAAGAATATGTAAGATAAGAATTGCACAATGTGTTGCATGAGGTTGATTCTATATCATTCTGTTTTTATCTGATGGCGGTCGGATCCAAGTAAAATCAGAACAATACTGAATCAAATCATGGAAATAGACAAAAAGGAAGAGAGAGAGAGAGAGAGAGATAGAGAGAGATAGAGGAGAGAAATATGGAGAGAGATACTTTCACGACGATAATGAGTAAAATAACGAATTATGATATAAAATGTTGAGTGCAAGAAGGAGGAAGAAGAGGTAGAAGGAGGAGAAGAAGATGAAAAACAAGATCAAGATAAGCAAAAGTAATTGGAAGAAAAAAAAATAGCTTGTTATGTTTCAAAGGCAGGGGGAGGTGTATGGAGGAATAAATTACAACATTAACGCGAAACATATAATATAATAAATAAGAACCTGAAGGACCACAAAATGAACCAAGAAATGATAAAAGGGCGAAAAACGGAGATGAAGGCGTACACAAACACCAAATAGCAGAAAATGGGAAAATCATTTAATTCCCAACCGCATTTAAGCCCTACACGGGGCTTTCTACAAAAATGAGTAAATTTTTGTTGCATTTACTGCAACATTTGCATAGATGTCTTAAATTCCAATTCATCTTTTTGTCTCTTAAATAAACCAGCCAATAATGATGAAATATCAAAGAAATGCATTGATTTGCACTTTACAAGGTTTTGCACGCTTCAGAAAATTTACCCTGTACAAATTTGCCACAGCGGTAACGGGACAGACGAGTTTGTAACACACTCGTCTGTCCCGTTACCAATGTGATGGTAAATATGTACAGGCTTAGTTTAGAAATAAATGATAATGAATATTCAGAGCAGAATATTCAGAGCTGAACTTATTTTGGAAGAAACTAATTCCAAACTCTATGATATTTTGGTGGTGCACGGTGGTCATAATTTCAAATGATTCAGTTGTGCCAAAAATATCCCTTTTCTGTAGCATTGATGCATTTTCGCACAAGTGATTAATATAAGCCACGCAGAGCAGTGATTTGTTTGGCAGCCAGCAGATCAGACAGGTCAATATGACATATGAATACATACGGAATAAATCTGCCATGCCTATTTTTATTTTACCTTTATAACGTTCCCATAGATTTTATTTATAATCTGATAGTGATTATCCGCATTATTTAAGGTATTTAGTTCAGCAGTCATGGCAGTGAAGCATTTGTTTTAGCATCCGTCTTCATTCACATGCTGGTTGATTGAGCTTCGTCGTCTGCAGCTCACGATTGAAATAAGTGCGACCGATAATGCAATCGATAGCTTTACCAGTTTTTGCATATATCCTTCCATACACATGTTATGTTCTTTTCTTTGTATATGTGCATGTGTGTTTGTGTGTAGATGTGTGCTTGTGTGCTGCGTGTGTGTGTGAGAGGGTGCGTATGTGTGTGTGAGTCTTGGGTGTGTGTGTATGAAGGTGTTGGGAGTATGTTCAAACGAAGGAGGGGATGGGAGAATGAACAGACAAAACTTTTTCTTCAAGATTCTTAAATGTACAATAATGTTTTTAAACAATATATGAAAATGTACCATTTTCTATTTAGTATTGCAATTTATGTTTGATCCAAAGTATTAATGTACAGTGTATCAAAATTAATTTAAGAATGATTTGTTGAATTGATTTGAGAGAAAATACTAAAAAGAATCTTTAAAAAACAATTGCATTATGGGAGGGGTGGGGTAGAGAAATAGCAAACACTTGTAATATTCAAATTATCATGAATGTCTTAAAGGCTTTCACTCGTCGATTCTGTGGGGAGACGTCACAATTTAGCAGCTACGCTTACTTGCGAACTTAATGCGCGTATGCGGCACGCAGCGAAATGGCTAGCTACGATTCAGGCTATTTGTACTAGAGTATGTTTTCTATAAATCAAAAAATATATTAAAATTAACAACAAAAATACAAATATTTTCTCCCATATATAAATAATTTCAAATATTAAAAATAAATGTTAAACACTACGGTGAACTAGTCGACCACTTCGTGACTCCGATCAGGGCCGAAGGTTTAGCTTCGGTAAGGATCGTGCATTCTAACCAGGCGGGTAAATGCGTAAGTGCCGAGAAACAATACACATAGGTAAGTGTGCGTTTTGCGCGGAACGCACGGCGTGCACAATATGGCAGCGCGCTAGGGATATATCCAGCGTACGACGCGTGAAAGCCTTTAAACAATCTCGTACAATATTGATAAATGGATAATTCCGTAATTACATATAAAACACACAAATGTTTACCCTTTGCACATAGAAGACTTCTTATCCTCAAACACACTTTAAACATTGATTAAAACAACTTGAAAAACACACATTTCTTGAGATGAGCTCTCTGCTTGAGACAAATTAACTTGGGTAGATTTTGCTCTTGTTCTGACGTCCTCAACACTATCATTCTTCCTCTGCAAGATTGGAAGAAGAATTATAATTGAGTCTCACCGTCCGATCCTACAATTGCATCCGCCAGGACTCGCTTACTTTGGAGAAATCGATGTTTTCGTGAGATCTGCATGATTTATTACGATTATTTAGTACATTAGTTAATCTTTAACTCACTAAGCGATATTTTACAACCAGCCCCATCAGAGGCCGGGCCGTTACTTTTAGCCAACAGAGAACTTAAACAAAAAACAGTCTCTCTATATTACAACTTTCCTTCCTCTGTTGCCTATGTTGTCGCCACACTCTTATCGTATTAACCTACCTTTATATGAACCTCCTTACTCTCTTACTCTCTTTCTCTACATCCTCTCTCTCTATCACTCTCTATGCACTCCTTCCTCTGTCGTCGTGTGTGTCTATGTCTGTGTCTTTCTGCATCCCATAATTATTTTATTCTCATCCCCTCTCCCTCACAACTTCCTTAAACTCGTATTTACTTTATACGTACTAATTATGAATATGTTTCATTAATCTTTTCTTTTCAAGAATTAATTTTCTTTCTTCTGTGGGTATTTTTTTGTTCGGTGATGCGTCTTTAATCAGCAGATTGGAAATTCAAAATTCAACTGCACAAACCGTTTGTTTAATTGAATATGTCAACAAGGTACGCAAGCAAATGTACACTAAGGCTAGGCAAAACCAAGTGCGCGCCAAGTATACAATTAACTGCGTCAAGTTAGCTCAGACTTGCACGCGTGGTACTGTCATTCCGGCAGCGGATGGAATTGCAAACTTGTCGCAAATTGAAGAGGGATGCTGCTAAAATAATCAATACTATCAAGTGACAGGTGAAAGTGTTCGGGACAAATGAAATGAATTTCTAACAAGCGGGCAAGGTGCGGATTTGACATCAATCACCGCGTTTGCAGAGTACACGATCAAGTCACGTGTGGGCGTACGGTGAGTGTTATTTAAAGGGGTAACTCAATTTATTGCGGAGGAAAAATTTAATCCATACACGCCCTCGTTTTCTGGACGATGAGGAGATGTACATGAAAAGGAAATCTATTGCCAAAAATGTAATATTGTGTAACACATAATTGGTTATTTATAAAACATTGTAAAGTGGCTTAAAGATAGGAAAGGACTGTGGCCTCACGAGCCTCATGTACACGTTACCCCTTTAAGGTTTATTTATATCAAACTATTCCATATCATTGTTTTTTTTTCATTGCTAAACAGAGTAATACACAAAGTCATTTGCAATTGAGATGAAGTTTAGCAGGTTTCATCATGGCTGATATGTTTGTTAGTGTGCATGGTGGGGGGTCTGAAGCTCAATAAAAGCTTGTACTGTTTTCTTATCCTTCTGAGCAGTGATTACATCCACAGGACATATTATATTTATTGGTTTGTATTGGTTGTCATGGCATTAACTGTAAATTGTACAAACACAGAGAAGAAAAGGAGTTTGTGGATACCTGATATCCGAATGATGATAACCTTGGTGATGGTATGTGAATTTTGGAGAGAAGTGTGGAAGGTTCGAAAGAAACATGAATGACACGAAAAAGAATGAGAGAAAAAAGTAGAACGCAGTCACCACTGTTCTAATAATGTGTATTTGTTCCATTTCAATGAGTCCTCGGAAATGTCTCAACTTTAAAGCTTCTTGCATAATTTCGTACTACTTATCCAATATTATATTGAGACACAACGCTAACCACAACCCAACCGCAATCAAAGATATTTAGCCTTTTATATAAAGGTGACGAATTTTACTCGACCGTAAAGCATCTCTATGGTGCGTACATTGTGTTCGTACTCCGTGTAAACAATTGTATATGTAACTCCAATTCCACTTACCATGGATATGGGAGAAGTCGTCCTTGTTTAATGGACTAATATCATTTCAACACGATAACAAGACTTTGCTTTGACGTTAATGAGTGAGGAAAATCAACAGAACATAGCGAACATTTCCATGCGATCAACCAATCAGAGAGCCCGATAGGAAACAGGTCACGTGACGTCTCAACTTTCTCCAACTCGACAAACAAGCTAGCATGCACTCTTCCCGCTGATATCTCCTCCTTTTCTCCTGCGCGCGGGAGATTTTGGAGCTTCATAAAAAGCGGCGACGTCGGATCTACGACGTCTATACACGCATAAAGCTGTGCGTATCAGAACTGTCGCTGGGAGCTAGTAAGATTCTTGCTATTCTACTCCACGCGTTTTAAGCCGCCACACCGAGACTTCGCGCGCTATCAATTCACCTCGCTCGCCCGCTACCAAGACGCCGTTACAGAAAATTCAGCTGTCGCACTTGTCCAAATTTCTCGCCTTAGCGCAATCAAGCCTCCAACTTATACCCTTCTCATCTCTCCGGCTCTCCTTCTGCGATTCCATCCTCTTTTACACGGCCATCAAAAGTAATAGGAGGAGCTCTGAGGAGAAAAGGAGGAGGAGGATAAAAGACCATTTTTCGTGGAAAGAAAAAAAAACAAGAAGTGCAAACGCCGCTTAGATACCGTGTTCGGTTAATTGTTATGCGGGATTGTGTTTCATTGGAGATAAGCAAAACCTACTTCTGTAAGTGTCAACATTCTTCATCTTTCTCCGCGAGAGCATACGGCCGAAGGTGAGAGAACCACCAACATTCAGACGGCATTGAGAACAAAAGGAAAAGTGCATAAAACCTTTCTTATCTGAAAGAGGAGAGGAAAGAGAACCGTCGAAGAAGAGACAAATTGCGAGGAAAATGGTGACATCGTATCTAAACGATAATCTTGTTTGCTTTCTTCCCTTGGTTTGGTCACGCACAGAAACTTGGTGAATCTCTCTGAAAGGATTTCGGACTTCTGTTCTGCCTCAGTCATCTCGTCTTATATTTCTGCATTTCCGTAAGTAAACACATTATATTACCTTTTAACTCCTATAATGTTTTAAAAGTTTGAAAACAGAATTGCCCTCGGACAAATGACAAGATTCAGAAAAAAAAATACTTTCATAATTTGCAATGATCGATTGTGATGAGTTTGAATTAAAATACTTTCTGTAAAATATTTGACGTACTTTCCAGACATGTATCCAATGAGGGTCATAACATGCACTATGTTTAACTGATAATTTGTGTTACCCGCCTTAACAACAACTAAAATGCTCAACAATCATTGATTGTTTCCATATCTGTTGATATTATGCTCAATAACGATGATATCATATTATGTTTAAGTTACAATAAATTAAGGTTCGATTCCAACAACGTCCTGAACGGCAATTGATAGACAATATTATCTAATATTTACCCTGTTGATACGTTTATGGAGAGTTTATGTATAACTTGCACTATCAATTGCAGCAGCGATGCAATCATCTTATTACCGCGTTTACACAGTAGTTACCGATAAACCTACCATACATTTCTTCACGAGTGTCCTTTCTCATTTCATCTGTATATACCTCAATTGTAAGATAGGAAATAAATAAATAAGTCGTTATGCGGATACATTAGTACAACTACACGGGACTGCTGTAATTAGTTAATCCTATAACTGGTATATTTGCTTAAAGTCACCTCATCACTCACAACTAACATATTCAATATGAATTGCATCATCAAATATTGTGAGGTGCAATCAAATGTGGAATACAAACGGATGATATTTTAAAAATACATGTAGATAATCTAGATGCACTATATTACTTATTCTAATAAACAGAAAAAAAAATGCTCTGAACGAACACTATGTGTGTATGATGTTTGACGCATGGATGTTACCATATTCGCAGTATGTAATGATGTTTTGATCAAAGAGGCTTAACTTTGTAAATACTTCAACAATCGGTTGGTATGTTTAATTTCTGCATCGTAAGAAACCAATGTTCGCCAAGGTCAATGTTCCAATATGTATGTACACATTTTATAGCCGCTGCGTAACACTCATTATCAGATGTATTACATATAATTTGAATTAATGGTTGAGGAAACAATCCTATGGGCAATTTGTTGAATGAGAGGCATGCTACCATACTGCTATGGACGTCCAAATGAGATGAATATGGCATATATAGGGAGTATGGCTTGTTGCTTTGACACAGTCATAATTCAACTAAATATGATGTTATTCATTTGATAAAATACTTGAGTTTGTATTGGAAGTAGGATTTTGTTTTTACTATTTTAAAAAGCTATCAAACGCGCACTAATAATTTGGATGAACGTGGTGAAGAACGATAAATCGTAACCCGACGTGTTTTTCGTTTTGATTATGGCATCATACATTTTCATTGGGCGAATTAAATCATATCATGACATGCTTGCAAGATTTTAGCCATCAATTTTCTTAAGTTTCCATTTCCTCTTTTTATGAAAAGATGGATTATGTATTTTTTTCATCATGGAATGTGCCATAAGAAATACTCTATAATATTTGATTTGCGTGTATTATTGTTGCAAAATGAGAAAGCTGTTGAAAATAAAGAAAACGTGACACGCAATGGCACACAAATAAATCATTTAAGAACAGCAAAGTATTTGTATGCATCAATATTTCCAATAAGATGTCTACTTGAATTCAAAACTCGATGATCTACAGACGTATAATGATCGTGAAATCCCGCCCCAGGTCCATTCACCATAAATATAAAATATATAAAGTTTGTGGAGAAGACAAGTGATCAAGAAGAATTCGGAGCGCCATCTCGGAAATAGGAGAGGAATATTTTCGGATTTAGTTCGCGAAGATGAATTAGTGATGAAGGAACAGCTTGGATTACCTCCTAGCAAGGCCTTGTGATTGGTGCACGTAGATGGATATTATTTCATTGAAATGATATGTTGCGTAGGTGTATCTAGGAATAGAATGGGGATTAAGTATCCATCAAGTTTCTTATGCAGGCAGTTTGAGAATCGAGAGGACGATATTATTCCACGGGCATCACAAACCATTTTTTTTCATTTTGTAAAAGGAAACGGAGGAATCCGATCATCCGAATAACGACATTACAAAGAGTTTTGTTCGAAATGGTCACTAAGCGTAATGAAAATAGATGGAGAAAAGGGGAAGATGAGAAATACAGAGTGAGAAAGAGAGGGAGAGGGAAACATGATATGAGATGAGTGGGTGAAAAAGCGGGCACAGAATAGAGGTAAATAAACAATAATAAAGTACTTATCGAAACTGGGCCCCGCCTTCTAAAGATTGGCCATTGATCGAAACCAAAAGCGAGACCATTCCCCAATCTAATTTAATGTATAGAATTACGAATGATACCAATCGCAAGTCAAGGTGCGATCAATCGCAAAACTTTATAAAACAGGTTAAAAAGCAAGATACAATAATGTCAATAATCATTAATAATGCCTAAGGGCATTAACGAAAGAGGTGAAAAGAGACAAAAATAGAAGAAGAAAGAGAGCGAAAGAGATTATAGTAATAGGGAGATAAAGAGGAAGAAGAAAAAGGGAGCGAAATCCAGTGAGAGAGATTAAAAAAAACAGACAGACGGTTACAAAAGGGGTACAAAGGACACCAATGATGACCGGAATGGTAAAACACGGGACGACATCAAAAAAAAAAAAAACACACCACAAAGCAAATACCAAGCAATTTTTCCTTCCTTCTTCTCAATATTCAACAGTGACAGGTGGAAGTCAGGGGGTTGGGTTTGGGTTGGGCATTATCTTTCACACTCACAACCTGAGGAAGGGCTAAGAATCCCGTGACGCACCGCTTCCCTCATCCTCCCACACACAGCGCGCACACACTGTTCCAGCTATTTAGGGTTCCCCGAAGCATTGGAGTCGGATCGCATCGCGTCACTCTGTACATATATGATGTGAGAGAAGGTGAGAGCAAGGGAGAGAGAGAGAGAGGGAGGGGGGGGGGGGAGAAAGAGAGAGATAAAGAAAGAGAGACGGAATTGAAAAAGAGAAAAAAGAATAGATAAAATAGGAATACAGAGAAAGGACATGACAAAAGAAAGAAAGGGCACAGAGGGAGAGACAGAGAGAGAGAGAGAGAGAGAGAAAGATGAAAGATAGGAAAAGAGATAGATAGATATATGGTGGAAGTAAAAGTAAAATATTTAAGTAAGACAGGGCTCAGAGACACAAAGAGAGAGAGAGAGAGAAAGGGAGAAGAGACAATGGGATAGACATAGTGGGAATATGGGAAAGCAAGATGAAAGAAAGACGGAGAAAAGAGGAAAGAGAAAAGAGGGTAAGTACGAAAGGTAAAAAATGATAGTGATAGATGTAATTTGATTGGCTAGAGGAAGGAGGGGGGGGGGGGAGGCGGGGCCAAAAAAGGAGGAGGAGGGGAAAGGCAAAGTGAAGGCCAAAGAGAACACGAAGAATAATCCACAGATGTATAAACAAGAGTGTGTGTGTGTGTCTGAGCGAGAGATAGAGAGAGGGAGAGATAGAGAGAGAGAGAGAGAGTGGGGCATGTGCGAAATTTAAAAAATTGTACATATATATGGTGAGTACAAATGAAAATGAATAAAAGGAATATATAATGAAGGAGAAGTAACAAAAGATTGATATGAAGGAGAGTGAATGAAAAGGTAAATAAGAGAAAATAACAGGATATTGGGAAAACAGGAACAAAATATAAAAGAGACGGAAGCAGAAACACAAAAACTAACAAATATGTGTATCAAGGAAAGTAAATCAGAAGGTCACTAAAGTAGAGTGATAGAGGAGATTTGATTTTCTGGAGGGGGAGGAGGGAGACCCGTGGGAAATTGATAAATGTACACAATATGGTGGGTACGAACAAATAGGAAAATAAACATATAAATAACGAGAAGAGCAAAACAAGAATATCAGGGAGAGCGAATGAGAAGATAATGTGAATAACAGTAAGGAAGAAAAGACCGGAGGAGGGCATGGAGGGGGTGAGAGAAAAGGGAGGTGGGAAGGTGAAGAACGAGATTGAATAAAGAGAGATGAAAAGATAAAGATGGGAAGAAGGGGGGGGGGTAGAAAATACGGGATAATAGGCGATATATATACACAAAGAAAGGGAGAGAAAGGGAGACAGGGAGGGAGGCAGGGAGGGAGAAAGAGACAGGGAGACAGAGAGGGAGACAGGGAGGGAGACAGAGAGGGAGTCAGGGAGACAGAGAAGGAGACAGAGGGGGAGACAGGGAAGGAGACATGGGAATGGAAATGATCAAGGAATACATATGGATGCAAGAAAGAGAAAAGAAGTGGAAGTAAGACGGAAGAGAAAGGGGGATTCGAAGAGTTGGAAGAAGAGGGTAAACAAAGAAGAGTGAATGAGACGGTTTTTTTCATGACAGTGATAGATAATGTGACGGGGATGAGGTGGGGAGAAGGGGGTTTAAGGGAGTGAAGGGAGTGAAGAAAGAAGGTCGGCGATGAGCAAGAGCGACTGAAAGAGAGATGGATAGGGGAAAGAGGGAGAAAGGGAGAGAGATGCAGACAAGAGCGTGATAACAAACGGTATATATAAACTACGAGAAAAGGGAAGAGAGAGAGAGAAAGAGGTAGGAAGAGGAAGAGAGAGGGAGAGAGGAAAGGGAAGGAGAGAAAAGAACAGGTAAATAGATGTATACATACATATATATAAATTACGAGAGAAAGGAAAAGTAATAAGTAGAGAGAAGGAAAGAGATGGGGAAAGATGCAGAGATGGGGACAACAGATGAGAGGAAAAACGGGATTATAAACTATTATTCATTACGAGAGAAAGAGAGAGAGAGAGAGAGAGAGAGAGAGAGAGGGAGGGAGGGAGAAAGAAGAAAAGGAGGACACCCATGGTTCAAAAGGTAATACTGCCTCCCAACCTGCGTAATATGATAGGACCACTTGAGCCCGCCAAGTGTAGATCCACATCGATTCCCACTTTAGAGATCTACCCTTAACTCCCCCAACATCATGTTAAAGGATTCAAGATTGCTCACCCCCCGATGCTCATAATTTTCCATCTTATAACGAAGTGTTAACACATTGTCAAATTTGATTGACAATGTATACAGTTATTTGTACCAATCATGTTATCTATTGAGTACTCATCTTTAATGAAAACGTGAAACAATCACAATGATTCAGTATATCTTTAACGGTAAGATATTTACTCACTCGATCATGTCAGTTGCTGTTCAAATAAACGCTGGGCACCTCCTTAACTTGTGATATGATGGTATTCTGTTCATTGCGATGCTGTTGTTTTTCAACAAAATCTCCAAAATACTTTTGTCCTCCAATTGTCGTATAAATGTGGTTGTTTTTCCGAAAAGAACTATGGTGTAAAGATATTCACATGCATTATCTCTATTTTTGAGAATGTGTAATATTTCAATACAATCATTGGTGTCTTAATTTGTGATAGAAATTTCAGTGTAATTGGTTTTCATTTGTTTAACGTTACATACACATTTCTATAGCAAGATTCGTTTATGTTCTTTTTTTTTATCTTAACTACATTGACGGTTCTGAAAGTCATTCACTTAACTTGATAATTCCATTTAATGAGTATCATAGCATGAATCCTAAAGAATTGCCCCTCATCAAATCAATACTTATTAGTGTTATTACTATCTATACTAATGATATAATAGCAAAACCGTGACGTCATTGAAAGAAGTATAACGTATGATAATTTTGTGCATGTTGACAGCTCAGCAAAATGATTATTTTAAAATTACTTCAATTTGAAGACCGTGATATTTCTTCTTTAGCCCTGCTACTTGAAAAGCTTTTAGAAGATTGTGTGTCGCGTGATCTTCATGGAGATTATCCGTCTCCTGATAAAAAGAAATGACACAATTCATTTAAATAAAACGACATATCGAAGCCAATAATACAGTCTAAACTACTGCCGATGGCGACATACAAAAAATGCAAAATTTACACTAGTCATGCCGGTTCCATATGAACTATTGATATTTCCAAAATGAATATATACATTTTGGTTCTACAATATTTTAGATTCCTACTGGATTATTCTAGTTATCAAATAAATTTCCTACGGTGGACCACATACGGGGAAATCTCACCCTATTAAAATGTGTACCCTGCCAATTTTTTGCACTATTGAGAGGATATTTGTGATGAGCTTCTCTTTTAAAAGATGTAACTACATAGCACTGATTGTATTCATGCATTACCACTTTGACATAGTTATGGTAGTAAACAATGCCAAATGCAATCATTTGTATCATAATATCCCACGAGATGTAAACAAACAATATGTCAGAAGTACATTCATATTAAATTAAAAGTAAAAAAGAGGTAGCATTAGACGATTTATTTGGCGTCCCATAAGGTTAGTTCATGTTTAGTACACTGTTTATGTTAAATATTACCGTGCTAATGCAGTCTCATCTAGTCGTTTGTATCACCAAAAACAAAACGAAAAATAAATGCAACCTAATTAAATATTTACATTGTTAATCAAGTCTCAATAAATTTCTCTGTTCGTATGACTTGTAATATACGATTAATCATTATGAACACAATCCTCTCCTGACCCAGTACGTGATGTCATGATAAGTCGGCTACAACTAATTAATCGCTTTGTGATATTACTGTGCTAATTCAGTCTTATCTACTATTTTGTAACACCCCAAAATAAGAAATACAACCCAATTAAATATTTATATTGTTAATCAAGTCTCAATAACTTTCTCTCTTTGTATGACTTGTAATCACTATGAACAAAATCCTCGCCTGACCTATATACGTGATATAATGATAAGTCGGCCACAACTCATTTTTGTCGTGCACGCCATTCACTTTGACATGGCGTCACATCTTCGTTCATCTGTATTAATGTTGCATCACGTTCTTCATTTCATGTCAATTCCTCTGCGGTCCAGAAATCTAGGTCTTGAATAATACTCACGACGCTCCCAAGACATTGTGAACTATGTGAACCGACTCGGACTTTAAGCAGGGCTTATGCCTTGTTGTGTAGTGTAGTGTTGTATTGGCGGCAATATGAAATCATGACTTATTGATAGAATGGAGAGGCAGAAGAACGCTAAGCGGATGTACATTCAGTTTGAATGTATGAAGATATTACAAGCTATTCATGATCCACTATTTTTTATCATAAAAGTAATACTATTCTTACGACATGTATTACTGCTGCAGCTACTGCATTTACAAATATTACTACTACTGGTGGTACTTGTAATACTACTGCTTGTACATCTTCTTCCACTACTACTACTACTACTACAACAACATCAACAACTTCTACTACTACTACTGCTACTACTACTACTACTACTACTACTACTACTACTACTACTACTTCTACTACCACTACTACTACTACTACTGCTACTACTACTACTACTACTACTACTACTACTAATACTACTATTACTACTGCTGCTACTACAGTAACTACAACTACTACTACTGCTACAACTTCTTCTAATACTACTAAACCTCTTTCTCCTATTCCTCTTTTCCCGCCTGTTATCACTACTAGTGCTACGTCTTATACATATAAATGACTGCAGTGCACATATTCATGTCACATGCTACAATGCTAGTGGTTTATTTTACAGTAATTAGGCCCATGAAATGAAATACATATCCAGTCAATGTTTCTTTGAAAAGAAAAGATAAATAGGTAAAATTATTTCTGATAAACCCACGTAGTTTCTCATCCATTAGATCTTTACTCACACAGATGCTAGAAAATGCATTGATGCTGATAGATATATCATTTATAGGCTGAAGTTGGAGTGGGTTCAAAAAGAAAAGGAAATACACACTAATCCTGGCAAATCTCCGCTTGGTGCTTGGTCGCGGCTCACATAAAGGTTGCAATGCGACGATGGAGGATCGAAAAGGCGTTTAATCCGGGATAAGACGACACTGATATGGAAGAAAAAAAATGGAAAATCACTCCGTTGGAAGATATTCTTCTTCCCATCTTTACACCAGCCTTGCCCTACCAGACATAACATAACCATGTGGCCTGCACACTGTCATAGCAACAGAATTTAATTCCTCCAAATAATTCAATTGTTTTCTTCAATTTTCATGATTCTGTTCAAAAGGTTAGGGAAAATGTATTAAACATCAGGAACTAAACGCACTTCCGACTTTTACATACATATGACCGATTTAAGCCAGATTTGTTATTATTTTGTCTCAGTAACCGGTATTATATACAAAACATGGGAGATTGAATCACATTTATTATGTTGGCGTATACTAATTAATTCCATGCGCAATGTGTCCAATGTCTTATGTTGTAAGTGCAATCTGTTTTTATTACGTGGGGAATTTAAAAAGCCAATTGTACTCAGCATTTAACCTAATTCATACAATTAATCTGGCTTGGCAGGCGCTATTTCTTCATAAGCTAGAAAAGCCATTGCTCTCTGAGATATATGCTCATTACAGGTTAAAAAATAGATATGAAGAGCTTATTTGAAAGAGGGGTTAGACCCATTTTTTTTGGAGAAGCAGATTTTCAGAATGGTCTAAAGAGGATCTCACCCCATTTGAAAACAAAAATGTAGATCTAACCCCTTTTGCAAACAAAATAAAGAGCTTATTTTCAAAAGTGACTAGATCCATTTTTCATCAAATTGATATTTTTGTCTCAATGTATAGATTTGAAGTAGCCCTATGAGATGATACCAAAGAAAAGTTGAAATTCCCGTTATAAAGTGAACAAAAATGTGAAAGGAAAATCACTTCTTTTCAAAAGGGGTTGGATCCATTTCAGTTTGTTTGCAAAAGAGGTTAGATCCACAAATGTATTTTCTTTATTTTTATTCTTTTTAAATATGAGGACAGGTACATTTCTTTTAGACCCAATTTTATGTTCACATGGTAGGGTACTATATCATGACAATTTAGATTCGCATAAGAATATTGCAATATGGGAGAATTTTTTTTTTCTCAGAATAGTATAAAGTGGATCTAACCCTTTTTGCAAACAATCTCTTCATATCCACATTGTGCGTACAGGTTTAACCCTTTGTCTGCCAGACAAAATTTTACTCAATGGGATTTGCGGTGAAATTATCCACAAGCAGCACGTTAAGGGTAAATGTATGACTTGTGTTCCGAGCTGGCATGTTTTTCTAAGATCTCTTGCAGTGCGGTTTAATACGAAACAAACCCATCTCTTTAATTGTATGACATTTTCAAATTCTGACTAGAAATTGAGATTGACGAGGCTGTACGTATATTTGCCGAGAGGGTTGGTCTTGCTTAGAATACAACTTCGTTTTATTCTGGCAGCAATCAATATTAATCTTCATAAATTCATATTACCAGACATCGTCTGCAAACACGGAGAAAAGGGATAATGGCTAGAGTCTGATTTCTTCTAGAATAACATGTAATCCATTGTCTCATGTATGTATATAAGTACATCTGCTCAAATATACGTTTGCAAGTGCACGTGATGATGTCAAAAGCAAACTCATCAAATTTGTGCAAAGTTACAATTCAAATGTTATTCAACATTATGTTAAGAACGTGACAATAACCATATCCCCTGGTGACGTGTAACAATTGTTTAATTAACAAACATCCTCCAGTCCCTAGGACATATTTACACGTCCTGTCAACAGTTATTAATGCGCTAGCCTCAAGTACGTCAACGTCTTTGACAGATTCGTAGTCGTATTTTGAATGGATAATCACATACATATAGCTTAATCATACAGGTGTATAGATAGAAAGCTAAATTATACAAACTTTCAAGTGCGCGTTATTATTCCACTTAACGTTTATAAAGAAATATGCAAACTGCAAAATATAAATACAAGTCAAGTACTTGAACACAAAACATGACGTGGAGTCTACAGAAGAGGACATAACAAGCTTTCTCCCAAAGTCGCTTTTTAGCGTGACCATCGAAAGTCCATACTTGCAGCATTGAGATCTTATTAGTACACGCTCTCCATTAATTTTTTCTACCAAGATAAAGCAACATCAACGTTATATGTGAGTGCAGATTCTTTAAAAAAGTATTTCATCCCTTAAAGAAATGTTACATTTATCATATTAAATCTTTAAAGAATATGAATGCGTTGGTAAAAGGAGTGAAAAGATGATACACAATAAGTAATATAATGAACGGTTCAACTCTCAGAGGAAAATTAACGTTATGACGGACAAGATACTGATCATAAGCCATTTATCGGTCAGTAAGTTGAACTGCCACGAGAACTAATTCATGAGCTTGTAAATGATCTGTGAATGTCCGTATAACTGCACTCACAAAGGGTATGTGTATATTGATGCGAATCTGGTTATTTGTGCCTGTGTGTGTGCATGCGTGTGTGCGTGCGTGCGTGTGTGTGTGTGTGTGTGTGTGTGTGTGTGCATACAAGTGAATGAGATAGCGGGAAAGCATGGGGGAAAGTATAAAAGGAGAAGAAAGAGAGAACGAAGGAAAGGGGCAACATGAAGAGGGGAAGAACGCAAGAGAAAGAGAGAGAGAGAGAGAGAGAGAGGGAGAGAGAGAGGGAGAGAGAGAGAAAAGAGAGAGAGAGAGAGAGAGAGAGAGAAAACGACGGATGAAAAATCCTAGTAGAGATACTGAAAGGGTTGAAATATATACGGAGCGAAAGAAATTCAAAGAGAAATAGATAAAGATGAAAAAAAACGGAAAAGGAGAGAGACTGAGAGAGTGAGAGATAGATAGAGCGAGAGAAAGAGAGAGAGAGAGAGAGAACAAAAAAGAAGAAAAAATCAAACAGGAAACAAGAATGCTGTGGCCATCTAAAATCAACATTCACAATGTTTTTCAAAATATTTCCAAATAACCACAGAGTCATTTTTACTCTTTGAACTACTCTTATTAAGCATGTCAAAGCCAATGGAATTTTCCTGGTTCAGGATAAAGCTCAAACAGCATGGTTCATTAATTGTATAGTGTTTATTTACGTGAAAGGTTGACGTAGATGAGAGATTAACAGAGCGCGTTATCCGGGGATGATTATAATTTAATCAGCGGTGAAAGCAGGGATCGAGCCCGTATATCTAAATAATAAAATATCATGAGACCCAACGGAGACGGACTGACTGCAACTGAACCCTACCTTGGATGCCACGAAAGAGTAATCCTGTTTCAGGAAGAAGATCTTAATCTCTAATGTTAAAAATGTATGATTGGCTCCCCCAAAAAGGGTCTAAGACCATAGGCTTGAGCTTGCGATCACTACATTGTTCCATTCTACTTCAGTCGACCTGGAGAAAAGTGTTATTACTTATTTCCGACTTTGATACCTTCTGTGCTGTTCTGCGCAGCCATGTATATTACTATTTTACAGCCACATCCGTAATTATCTACCTTTTTCTACCAACGTTTTTTATCGTTAGTGCTTGGTGTCCAGTTGGTTATTTGTTTGTCCATCTGCCCTCTTTTCTCGTGGCTAGATTACCATGATGACTACTCCACCTACATATCATTGAATGTATCTCATATAGTTCACGCTGTTTGGGTCCCTAAAAGTCTGGTTTTATACTCTTTTCCGTCATACATCCTCCTGTGATCACTGAAGATTCAGATCCCACTGTTCTTTTATGGATTCCAACCAACTTTTCGACTTCCTCCCTTTAATCCTTGCCTGAGGGCATATAGAGGAGCGAACCTTGACACACAAAATAACGATGCCACATTTTACGATATCACCCTGCGGGCCATGAATTATCTTCTATTTGTGCTGCAAAGTAAACACAGTAGCATTTATTGGTTTGAACAGACTAATTTCATCAATTTCGGATGGTGCTTGTGCGTCCGCTGATGCGCGCGTGTATGTTTATGTATTGGTTTATGATGCAGCTCCGTTTCCTGCATGTTTTGCATTATGGGTGAAGTGATCACCACAGGAGAGAGAGAAATAGGTGGAGAAAGATATATAGATATAAGAGGTAGAAAGATTGAGAAAAAGAAGAAGAAGAAGAGAGAGAGAGAGAGAGAGAGAGAGAGAGAGAGAGAGAGAGAAATTGTTGGGGGGGGGGGGTTGACGAAAATGAAGAGGAAAAATCATCGCGTGAAGCATAGTTCCGATAAGGTTGAAAGCTTGTGAAGCGCTTGATTCAATTTAGATGCAAACAAACACAAAGCATGGCTCATTTCCGCTTTTTAATTAAATCAAAATTACAAAGTGTGAAAATGAATTTCACCCACTTCCGGCAAATGTCAATGAATAATGCAAACGAACTGGCCTCTGACCATGCTGCGTTTTGTGTATAAACTTACCAGATTCCACTTTTGCTTAAAACTCGAAAAGTGACCGCACACTTCACAAAGGTGGTAAATCGTGCAAAAAGGCCTTAAGGTCGTTCATCATAATACGATGATACAATATATAGATACCGATGACATTTAGAATAAAGCATTTCTGGGGTGTAACTTTTTTTCTTAGGTAGAATCAATTTAACAGAGCACCATTTACTATTGTTAATGGAATACCTTTTCAGAGTCCACACCCTTAAATCAAACCATTTTGGTACACAGATTAAAACCAAAGTTACCGATGCGCTTTAGTGGTATATATAAATGATATAAATAACTACACATGATGTTGCTTTTTTGGATTTAAGGTGTAGTAAGTGGGCTAGTGTGTTCATTGAATTGACGAGGTATGAATGGAATTCAGTGCATTAGAATTCTGACAATCTGACAATACATCGTGATGAAGGTGGTAGTTACAGTTAGTACGACGCAAGAAAAGCATGATGAGGAGTGCTGACAGAGCGAAAAGAAGGCGTAAACCGAGAAGAAATAGCAAAAGGCATATAGGGAAGGCGACAATGAAAAGTACGAAAATGATGACGGAAAAACAGAAAGTATAAACAAAGTATAAACAGGGTCAAAAGCGCGTAGAGGGAAAAGGCGGTTGGTGATGAAGACGAAAAGAAAGAAGGCATAGGTGGAAAAGTGGTGAAAACAGCTACAAATTGCCGCTGGACCTAAAAGAAGGACGGACGAGCATTTGATTGGAATTGAATTTCTAGCTGTTGGCCATAATACATTTCATCGCGATGCATGGATTTACTGGTAGGGCCATGATACACCCCTGTCGGGGTGCATTCCTTCCAAATTGAATCAGACGCTAAACGTAACTCCTCACACCGAATAATTGTTCTTAATATTGCAATTACTGTTGACTCATGCTATCAGAGCAAGAACTCGACCCTATTTCACAAAAAAGCTCGTGCCTATTATCCCTAAAAGAACAAAGGAATGTAAGGTAGAGTTAACCCTTTGTTTATCAGCTCTCTGATAGACTTCAATTAAATTTGTTCAACATGTCGAAGCAACTTTTGGCGATTTGTAAGCCTTACATTTCAAAAGGGCCTACGGTTGCCATCATACCATACGTGCTAGTGAGCTAATCTGGCTTGTTATCGCTGATTACTGGTATATTGGTAATGATCTGGGCTTGTACGGTGATTGGTAGTCTCACCTCTACCTTTATTTTTTGGTCAATCTCATATTTTTTTTCTTTCTGTCTATCCCACCCACCCTCACTCCTCTCTCTTTCTTTCATTTCCATTTCTTCTTCCACCATTTTCTGTGTACCTTCAACTCTATCTATATATCACCTCACTCTCTCTTTTTGTGCATGTTTTATTTTTTCTCTCTCAATCTATTTCATTTCTCTCACTTCCTCTCTCCCCTTTCTCTTTCTTTTCTTCTCTCTTTCTGTCCCCATCTCTCTCTTTCTCCCCTCTCTCCGTTCCTCTCTCTCTCTCTGCCCCCCCCTCTCTCTCTCTCTTCCTCTCTCTCCCTTTCTCTTCTCTCTCTCCATCTCTCCGATTATTTCTCTCTATCCCTTTTTTTTCTCTCCCTCCCCTTCTCTGTCTGTCTCTCTTTCTCTCTCTCTCTTTCTCTATATGTGTCTTGACCATCCACTTGTGCTTTTGCTCGCCTTTCTTCAAATTTCTTCACTTTCTGTGTGACACTATCACTTAAAGGTGATTAAGTGATAATGAACATTCGATGTTTGGCGCATTGCTGCGGCGTATCTCTCCTGCGTATTATCGGCCGTCACAACAGTAAAGAGTGGGCATTATGCATCTAACCGTATCTTCTTGACTCACGAGAAACACACCTAACACTTGCAAGAAGCTGCCCACCCTCTTTTGCTCTTCTTTTCGAGGCGAGAGAAGTTCAAACAGCCCACGCCGGCTAATCTAGTACTAAGCCCCTGGATACAACTGAAATTGTATCCCTTTTCTGAACGCCATGTTCAAATGGTGCCGTCACCAATGTATGCAGGGCATATACAGTGTCGTAGACATAGGGAGGGAGAAAGAGAGAGAAAGGGAGGAAGAGATATGACGGAAGAGATACAGAGATAAAGAAAGATAAACAAACAGAGAGAGAGAGGGAGGAAGAGAAAGAGAGAGAGAGAGAGTGGAAGGACGGGAAGTTAAGATAATAAAAGGGAATAGTAGGTAACGGGACAAAGGGAGAGTTTGCTGAAGTAAAATAGAGAGAAAGAGAGTTAGAGGGAGAGAGAGAGAGAGAGAGAGAGAGACAGGAGAAGGACGTGGGTTTATGGCCATGTATTGTAAGAGAGGGAAAAATAAAGGGAGAGATATGGAATGGAGAAGGGAGTGGGAAAGAGAAAGAAACATGTAGAGAAAGATAGAACACACACGAAAGAGAGAGAGAGAGAGAGAGAGAGAGAGAGAGAGAGCGAGAGAGAGAGGCCAATTTGAAATTGAAATAACAACGATTTCGTTCCAATTGCAATCAAACAGAAGAGAACATACTTTACGATTTTTCAACCCTCTACACCGAATAAAAAAGAGAGCGCCTGACAAAGCGTGTGGAGACAAGATTTTGTACTAAAATGTGCTCTACATTAGAGTTCACATTGTGTTTTATGCCGTGATGTTTTATTCACAGGCACGCTTCACACTTGGTATTCACGGCAAAAAGAGAGAATCGGGTGAAAGGACTCCGGTTTTAGGACATCATGCATGAAAGTATGAAAATGAACTTTTGCTGTTTATACCAATAATCATATTGCAACAATACTAACAGTTTTGGATCTATGATCTATGGTTTCAAAGATAGACTGGGTTCCTCCCCTGCCTCCCACATCTAGTGGCCTAGATTCGGCCATGACCATCAAAAGACAGAAAGTAGACTGTCCAAACACATTCCTTTGCCGTGTTTTCAAACACTGGCAGTGACGACAGGCATCCTACACTAACACGACGTTCATGCAAACACAACGGTCGCGTTTTAATGTTAACCGCCGATTGATTGGGTGTCGAGTTTATGGAGGATCGGTGCACACCGTACGACCCGGTCTGGACGCCACTTTTAGCGGTTGATGTGTTTGGTAACCGCACATTGATCGGCCGTCTAAATCATTAAACCCCAAAAGTGACATAGTTACATCTTGTTCTAAAGTAGACATTTATTGATTTACTTATTTTTTGTGGAATAATATTTTGAAAGCTTATTTTGCTCGGCATCACATTTATGTTCGTATCCATATCAGAAGCTAATTAGAAAAAAAGGTATGATAACAGTGATAGAGAGTAGCAAAAACCTGTCTTCCTGAAAGAAGCTCGTCGACCACAAGCTCGTCGACCACAACAAGTCTATTAAAGATTAATCACCTGACGTCACAAAAGGTTCTGTCAACTGGAAAACTCTCTAATACTACATGTTATAAAACAAAGTTTAAATTTTAACCGCCAATCACACTTACTCAAAGCTTATAAGTCGAATCCAGCTAAAAAGCAATAATTGTAAACTTGCGATATGTAATAATTCTAAGGTGATTAATTTTAAACATCAATTCTGAAATGATGACATCCGACAACTTTACAATGTTTATACTCTAGCTCCGCTCGACTTGTAACCTTCAACTTATTATTGATCAAAAGTGTAGAACATTTTTTATAGCACGTAGTCATATGGATTTTTACAGCCGATGGACGTCAGCCAATTGAGACTATTTTGTGATCGACGAACTTTTCTCAAAAAAACGGGCCCCTTTTTGTTATCTCTTTTCTGAGATGCATTGTAATATGCTTTGCAACGATACCCATTTCATAAGATATAACAATCAATGAAAGTCTACTTTCAGTGAAGATTTGATGGGTACCAACGCTTATGCGACCAGTGCACGCCGAATGACATGACAAAGAGCGACTAACATAAATGTTAATATCGTATTAGAAGGGCGCCGTACTCCTGCAAGTACAGCTTTCAAAAGATATAGAGACGTGATGCGAAGTGCTAATAATGAAGCCGCAAAGGGTCTTGTTGTTAGTTTCCCTGAGCTTCTATTAATATTGAAACACACTTCAAAACCAAATATTGACCGAGTTCTACATAGCATGTTCTAATAAACTGATTATTATTAAAATAATATCACTGTTACTACGTTCTACGCTCGATATTCGATATTCGATATTCGATATTCGATATTCGATATTCGATATTCGATATTCGAGCCTGTCTTAACCCTTTGTGGGCCAGAAAAACCGCTGTGGTACTGAATTTGTGTGTATTATTTGTGAAAACAGGCACTTGGGGAACACAAGGATTTAAAATAATGTCGCATTCACCGGGATGACGTGTCTATTTATTCACGAGACGGCAACGTCAGGTGCCTTCGTATTAGACACAACATCGAAGCAAACAGCTGATCGGCATTCAGCACTCCTGAATGTCTCCACTGTAAACATCTCGCATGTCACCATCTGTGATTGACTTAAAGTGGCAATCAATGGATTTCCCCTTTCTCGAACTTTCTTTAAATATGTCGCTGACACCAAAAGACTAACAGAACAAAGTTTGACGAATGAATTTAGGAGTTGGCGGAGTATTTCTGTATATCACATTAAACGGGAAGTACCACCATGATTGTAAAATTTCATAAACAATTGAAATTGTTTGAAATTTATTAACTGTTAATCATTAATGCAACATGTTTCTTACTAGAACAAACTATATAGCCACTCTAATTAGCTTAAATATCATACATCATCTTCATTAAGATCGAAAACGGGCTCGTTATATATTCCACAACGTTAACCGGACATTTTCCCTATAAGCGCTGCGTTTTGACTTGAACATGTTCAGCCTTTGCAATATTCCGTGCTAACGACATGACATTGAGTACACTTATAGAGACAAATTATCACATATTACTTTGTTGATCCATAAAGACCTCTTAAATAATTATGTACAACAGGTTTCAAAATTTCAATAATGTGATGTTTAGTTCGGTGAGGCTTTATTTGTGGCTTTCAGCACATACATCAATGCACGCCGTTTGAATCACAAAAAGACAAATGGTTATCTGGTGCTGGGAGCTATTGAGGCCCGGTGCATGCAAGGTGCTTGGCTCACGCTTGTCCCTCTCATCCCAGGTGAAGCAATAATTCCGTCTGGCATGCATAACGTAATTCTATTCACTAGTCGACTACCTATTGCATAGCGTTGGATATGGCTTATTGGCTAACATCAGAATACTAGCGCTATGGGTGGTATTTAGTTTACGAAGAGCGCGGCATATAGTCGGGGTTTTACTATGGTGCTCTCGCAAATAAGAATACTGCCATTTAAAATGCTCGTCCTGAGACTTCTTCGGAGTCGCCTTCATTGCCAGTACTGCAAGTTCGTTATGTAAAAGCGACGATCATGTTAAAATATGAACCCAATATCGACCAAAGCATTAGTGTATAATAACTTTTTTCTGTCTACCGACATTTATACAGATAGGTGTTTAACCGCAATGTCAATCGGGACTATCACGTATTTATCATTTGATTTCTATTGTCGTATTTCGACTCCTTGCATGAATATGGTATTCTGAAAAAAAAATAACTCCATTTTTTGACCCCACCTATTAACCTGATATTAAACTGTAACCTGACACTGGTAAATCAAAGGTGACTGTACGATTTTTACCTTGTTTACTCGCTTTGTTTAGAACTTGTCAGGTTAAGAGATTTGATATTTGACATTTCATGACTTCATCCCCCAAGCTCGGACTGGCTTTGTCCATCGTCCTCTGGGAATCTATCAGTACATTCACACTATCATGACTATAGCGGGTTTTACTTCACCACTTGCCCCAAACGCACCCCGTATCGTCGGGCCGTTACTGACCTGGCTTTCAGGCTTCTAGACATTAATAATTCAATCTTTAAACATCGAGTCTAGTGTTCGAAGGACTAGTAACGCTTTTATTTACCTCTTTTCTTCATTAAAGATGGAGAATGATATCAGAATGCTTAGTGTACCATGTGTCTAGTGCAGTCAGATCCTTGTGTTGAAGATCGCAATTTGGAATTTAAAAGCCCCAAAGTATGGAAGCGAGGCTACGTCTTTCTCAATGTGTGTCCTTTCCGGTGAGGCGGTGAACCGTTCCAGCATCAACTAACGTGCATGCTAGATGAAGATTCAAAGAAGAATGCCGCTGGGGCAATTGCCGGCGGCACACTATTTGTGTCAAACAGCAATGGAAAAGGGCTTTAGTGTGAACACGTCTCGATGTGGACGAACGTTGTCGCGTGGTTGGGGGATCTGTGGACGGATTGGTGAGATCATAGCGGCCATCCGAGGATAACGGGGGCTTCTTGCCACACGACCCTGTCAAACAGAGGGGTGGAGAGGGAAGGTGCGTGGGGTTGGATCAGCACTCCAGTTTCATGCATGAATACACAGTACATAGTTCTCATTAAGTCCTTTTAATCCATATGCGAAGTGAACAGCAATGACATCAGCAATTTCTTATAATCCTTTGCGCGCCAGATAAACTGCTTTTTTTTTAAGATAAGATAAGATAAGATTTTATTAACTCTATCGACCCCCTCTCGGGGTATGAGAGTTCAACATATATGCTGTTATATGCAAATCATTTGCAATACTTGTGAATTAAGTCACGTCCGTAAGGCACACAAGGTGTTTAGAAACATTTAAGATAACAATTCAAATACCAGCGACAATAGACGAGATATCGTATTATTAATGGTTAGAATATTGTGATTGGTGATTGTTTAGGGGTTATATGGATGTATATGAGTGTTGCCTTGTATACGTGGATAGTCTATTCCATCACGAGGACCTTGCCTCATCCCACCCCATCGTACCCGGCTCCTGCCCCACCCGTATCTTATAAGATCCTGGGCGGAAGGCAGAGCAATATAGTGACCATCTATTCCGAAGATCATGAAATTCATCGGCTGACTCGAAGTATTTACCAGCTTTGCAAGACATCATGGACATTGGGCAAACCTGAAATGGGGTTGTGAGATCCTACCCAGAAACTGGGAAATAAAGTGGGAGAGAGTTAAAGTGCTAGTCCATTCTGAAATTATAAATGAAAGCAGAAAAATGCAAGAAACATGTCAGTGCAGTGAAGGTTTAATGAAAATTCCTCAAAGGATAAAAAGTTACCATTTTTTTAAATAGTTTTGTGACGTAACGTGCAAGATGTTCTCTTTCATGTTTATGTGCTGTGTTTTTTTTTAATGTGGATTTTTCTCAAAAAATATTTGTGCAATTATGACGAATTTGATATCAAACAAATGGGTATGCCATGCTCCTTCATCACATTGGTTTGTCATCAGGAGCTATTATTTCTCAACACAAACATTTCAGATTACATTTTTTTGTTCACTGGTGACATATCATGATAGAAAATGTAATATAAATCATTCGTTTGACATTTCTATATTTCTATGGAACGATGTTTGTAAATATAGTAACAAACAATAGAATACATTTGGCACGAATATCGTTTTCTTCTTCTTCAAGTAAAATTCCACTTAAAATATAATTTAATCCCAGCGGCATTTCAATCATCTGAAAGAACTAAATACACTCTTGCATATGATATCAAATTTTTCATAGTAGTACTTATGTTTCTGAAGATATAGTAAATCTTACGATGTTTGTAAAGCGAACAAATTTCATTGAATTCCATCATGTCCATGGGTGTATGTAAACTTTTAGCCGCAACTGTACATGTATGTGCGTTTCAAACACATCTTTTTATATTGGCATTGGTACGTGTTCCAAAAATTATTAGTTCTTTCCAATTATTTATCTTTTTGATAAATATGAGATGAACCACCAGCATTCAGAGGTTATACTTATTTTACAGATACAGTAGCAAATACCTTCTATAAACTCCGTTTTGATAATACTGAAGTGACAAAAATCTTGGAATGATACATTGTAGCACGAACATAAGAATTCTTACAAAGAAATGAAATTTGAACCAAAATATGTGTAACTAATTTGACAGGGATATCAATCCAACTTCGGAAAATAAAGCCTGTAACGTTTGACGGGACGGTATAAAATCACGAATTACGTTCACCAACACATCAATATTCATTTGCTTTCAGCAATGAAACTCGTATGATAGTTGATTCCATGCAGCGATCTCTCCATTCTCGAATGGGGGCAAATATCCTCAAATCGAGTGAGGATAAATCGAAATGTCACTATCAGCTACTGGTGACCACTTTCGCCAAGCTAATTTGTCAAAGGGTAACACTGACAGCAGCCCCTTTTTAAAATGAACTTGTTGCCTCCTTCTCTTCCTCCTGAGACGTGAAATGTAATATAGCTTCGAGGAGCTTCAACCATGTCAACGGATTCGCGAAGTTCACTGGGAGATACCCATGCATCTATGCACAACCTCCTCAAGTGATATTACTCTGTATGCATGTTTCTTGAATGTAATCTAATTGTACATCTAATGAAACTAATAAAGCGAGAAGATACATAACTGAATGCGTGAACTATACATTTTTTAGGGTAAGTAATATTGGATAAAGTCACAATGTTATTCTTTTCAAAGTGAATGGGAGAACATCAAGTGTGGCTTTTTCATCCATTAAATCCCTCCCCCCCCCCTTCCCTCATGTATATTATGTTTTAAAGGTAAGGAGCAAAAGTGGTAAATGCTACTAAGCCAGTAATCAATACGTGTTATTATAGAAATAAAATTGTTGTTACTATACACAATACTCAATTATATTTGAATTGATACAATTGTTTATCTTGAATATAACAACGAAAATATATATATATAACTGTGCCAATCAAATGGTATGACTAATGATAATAACCGCAAAAAATAATGCACCATCGTAATGATAGTATTCAATATTTCTCTCGCATATTATGAAATTGAAGGCATTAGTTAAAGTGTACCTTAACAACAAAACCATGGCAACCAGGCCTTTGCTGTAAGCGTTGGATGATTATCAATCCCCGTGCCTGCTGTCTAAAAATATCCAACGATGATTGAATAAACTGTCACATCTCGTCATTATAAATCCGTTCCGCATTATAGGTGAAGGGTGGTATTAAGGACTAAAGCATACCATTTCCCACATCACCCCTTTCTGTGCCAAATTAAAGGTTCCATGATATCGAAATGGATGTTAACCTCTGCAGATACTTATTAGTTCGTACATCACAAATTCACATTGCACACGTGTATGATGTATGTTTGTTATCAATGGAAGCTATTTTATATCAGCACTGCTAAGCTACCCCTCCCCCAAACAACAAAGAACAGCAATCAAAAACACTCCAGACATTGATTTAGATTGTGACATCAAGAAAGTTAGAAATTACATAACAATAAACGCAACTATGCGCATAACGAGCCATTGCAATGGCCATCTGAACATGCCCACAGCAGGCCCTGATAACATTTCAAATGTCAATAATCAATGGTACGTCACAATTCCCCAGTTATGCCAATGAAGAAATGATATGTTGTCATTGTACACAAATACAACATGTTATCGTGAGCAGTGGCAACTAGTCGTGACAATAAATATTTATAAGCATAATTTGACCATTGCTCATCTTATTTCTACCTAGCATGACACAACGATAGTAATCTAAAGGCTTTTGAGGCGGCAAGGCTTAGAGGTTCTCAGAAATATAGACCAATATTTTACAATGTATGATACACATTTATGATTTTAAGTGTTTGTGTGACGTGCGTCCATATATACTTTAACAGAGGTCAGCATGTATTGCGATGTCATGCGACCTTTAAGGCAAGAAGGCAAACTAACAAGGGACGGTATTTTCATCGAAATGTATGCAAATCCACTAGATCCTCGTTTCACTCCTCTCGCCCACTCGTGCTACTGACCATTATGCAGGAGAAAAAGCAGATAAGAAATAAAATGAAATTGGAAAATAATCCCATTGCTGGCAAATCCTTATGTGTTGTCTCTCTGACAAGAATACTTTTTCTTTTATATTTAACAACTGTTCGACTTGACCTGATAATATGTCTTAATAAGTACTTTTTGTATTTACTGGTGAAGAACGGACTTTACTCTTGTATCATTTATCCATTGTTGGCACAGGGATATCTAAACCCATGCAGGATTTATGCGTTTATTCCATGTTACATTGATTTATCTCCTATATATATATATATATATATATATATATATATATAGAGAGAGAGAGAGAGAGAGAGAGAGAGAGTAAAGGAGTATATTGTATTATAATATATCAACTGCACGTAGCAGCGTGATCGCAACAATAAATATCACTTTTGGTGCGAATGATATTCACCCGTTCACGGCTAGGTCGGTCATTATTTTCTTCTGGGCCCACTCTGGCATTGGAAAATATGTTGTTTCCTTGAACAGGCGAGAAATATCACGAAGTTGGAGCAGCTGCTAGAAGGCAGTATAATGATGACAAATGAATGACCCATCAAAATCGCACAACTGGGTCAAATAACGCCCATTATAAGAAAATAACATACCGTTTTTCGAAGTGCATTGTAGGTATTTCTTATTTTGTTCACTTTTGCCCTTTTCATTCTTCAAATGTTGTGACGGAGGAAAAGTCTAAATTGATTCACCATCTTTATTAATATTTTTTATATGTTTTATAAACATGATGATATCATATTTAAATTGTTGCATGCCCTAACCTTCACCGTCGCTCCACCCCCTCACATTATTTTCCATTGTAATCTGTAACTTTTTGCAGAGTGTTCCTTTACACACATCGACGTATTGATAATATTCATCGCACATTTTACAAGTTTCCCGTTTGCAATTTTATTCTTTCAAAACATAATTTAGGACAGGAAAAATCGTCACCAGAGCAAAATTAGTTCCCACAACCTATTTCCAGTATGATACCATATATTCCAGCATTACTTTAACCATTTTTAACTCTGTCATTGAGCACTCTATATATTGTTGCCATAGTATCATCATCAGCAGCGTACATGCCAGTAGTTAAGAATCAAATTTACAAGACCTTCATTCATACCTTTACAGTGTAGCAATTTCTCATTTCAGATCATTTGTCTAGAAACATGTTAATTTGCGCCGGAAATTATTTTGCACTCCTCCTCTGGAAAGGCGTTTTCTTCGCGGCGGCTGTGTAAAATTCAATTGGCGGGAATTTCAATCAATCCTCGCGCCATGCCCGCGAGGGATGCATATCAATAAACCCAAGACCTCTCACGCGAACCGCTGATAATAAAAAACACTATATTTTTTACGCATTTGCCGATTTTTTTTTCTTCATGCGAATAAGAATCAGAGATCTTCTCAGAATTGTATGGCATTTCGCATTTTTTGCTCCTGGAAATGCACATGAAAAATAGTGGATTGCAGCTATCGAAACGAAAGTCGATCTTGCTTTACCCGGTGGGGTCATGATTCTATACATTCTGCAGGCCAAAACCAGTTCCATCTAGTTCTAACTGGCTCACAGCGGTTGCCATATTAAATGCTTTTAACTCTTTCTTTGCAAGATAAAAGATCGAACTCTATGGGATATATGTGCATTACTAGTAAATGAAAGTCACATGTCGCATTCGAAGAGTTAAACAGGCAGTGCAACGCAGAAGGAACAATTTCACGTATCAATCACTTTCCTGGACACCTGCTTCTACCGAAGGCTGGAAACAGATTTCTTCTCTTTATATTCTCATTTTCCTGTGGCAATCCATCATGGATGGAATGGAACATAAATGAATTGGTGAGACCATAATGACCCACATCAGACACCCACACTTAATTGCAGTTTACATGAACGTCAAGGACAGCACGGAGACCAAAGATGCGTAATATGAAACTCAACACAGGCGTAGAATACAAAAAGGTCATGCAAAGCATATGTCATATTTTAGCGCATGCACACATTTCATTTTCGAAAGGAAAGATGTAAGTAAGAGTTATATCTCATCATAGAGTTGACATGAGGAGCAGCTCCAAAAAAAGAGGCTCAAAAAATGTCTAGGCCAACAAAACTGACCGCGCGCTGGTACATGCACTGCTCTTGAGAGCGCTACTTGCCTAAACAACGCCAATCTGTTCCCTTCGTAAATGTTCGAAGGATCTTCGGGTTTTGAGAAACATTCATTACCCATAAACTCAATATAGAGTGACGTGTGTATTGATGCTTTTTATTTCATTGAAATAATTTTCCACATGCAACTTATATATCAGGATATATTTCAAATGATATCCAAATAAACATTCTAAATGAATTTCAAATATACACTTACAATTGTATATGTATTGTATGAGTATGAACACCGTTTGTATTTTTGTGTGCTGTGAACGTGTGCGCGTCAATATTTAGTGCAGAAGCACCCCTTTTGCCCAGTTTAGAATTGATCCGCCACACTACGTTGGTGGTAGAAATTGTTTATATTGACAAGGTTGTAACATCTGTTGAGTTCCGTTAGTTTGTACGCAATTTTCGAGTAACGAGTGAGCTTTCTACAAATGAAAAATTCATTTCCCAAATAATCTTTTTTTTTTAAGTTTGTAAGAGAAAAACGGGTTTCTAAATCTGACATTGTACAGACACCTATGTGAAACTGCGTTTACAACGTGACAATGAAAAGGTTGGTCTCGCTCTTTTTATTTTACTGTAATTCTCACTCCATCAAAAGCTTCAATGTTTTCTTTGTGCTGATACTCACTTTTGAAGGACAATGGAGTTAGCTCGTTTTGGAAGCAAGCTTTTCATTATGTTGGTGTGTAAGGGTATATGTCAACGAGCTGCATTTATAGAAGTGACATGTTATGATTTACGCCATGGTTGAAATTCGTGGGCTTCATCACTGTCCGATTACATGGTGTTGAAAGTATGGTAACGATTGTGAAATAGCTAAATAAACAGATGCAGAATCACAATCAGAAGCCCATTTTATTGAAAAGGTCATGCAAAAAGCAACTAATATGAACTTTCCTTAAAATGTATACTGGATAAATGATACCAATCGATTGTTCCAAATATCCATCTTAAAACATTTACCAAAACCCCTTCTTTAATGCAATATCTGAGATCACTGATTATGAAACAAATGCAGTATGTATGTTGATATAAGATAAAAGCTTTAGAGTTTAAGTTTCCACATCTGTTTCCATGCGTTCCATTTTCTTTTATTGTGCTATTAAAGGAAACGCGAATAATTATTGCAATTTTTCTAAATCAACAAGCGTTGCGATTTGCAAGTTGTAAAATGTCAATGAAGTAAGAACTGTTGGTTTTATCTTAAAACTCACACCGAATCTTCAAAAATATGTAAAAGGATAGAACAATAAATTTGTCAGAGCATACGTCTTTGTTGATGTTCGTTCAGTTATCATGGGATTTTAATTGAAACAAAAACGTCTGAGTTAATTTTGACATCACTTAGGCATATGAATACTGCCAAATTTTCGTTCAAGTTTCAAATATACCGAGAGGATTATTAATATTCGTGTTCGAGATTTTCACATGACTCGCATACTTCTTTAATCCTTTATGGGCCCGATGAAATACTGCTCTATGAGATTTGGGTTCATTAATAGTGAAAACAAAATATATATGACAGAACAAAGGGTCAATGGAAATGGGTACCTAACACTCACAAACAGTTGACTTATAACGCGCCATCTATTGATTAGCATGTTGTAAATTGATTATTTTTAAGTTGATATCTTAGTAATGCTGCAGAAAGGATCGTGATATCCGATAATGAATATCCTATTTCCTCACTAAGCATTTAAAAGCACCGTGTAAGTTAGATGTGTTGTGTAGAGAACAACAACTCGGATACGTGTAAGAAAATATGGACAGCGCCAAAGGTACGAGATGACTTTTTTTCTGAATTCGTCTATGCAGAATAGCGGCTTACAATTTGCTATCCCCTTTTTGTGCCAGTGAATATGCTGCCCTTTTGAAGAAAACAAGAACATTTTTATTTCCGCCACATGCAACAAGTCCTCGTTGATTTTCTTTTTCGAGTTCATTCCAACGAGTTCATTATATCGCCATTTACACAAACCAAAGGAGAAGCTTGCACAGTCTTTCTTATTCTTTTATTCTATACAATTACAATAGATTTGACGTTTCCGGCGCGGTACGGAATTGCCGCTGCTAACATGCCTTATGGCACATTCCATCAAAAGCTTAATGCAAATACAGTAACACTATACAGTTAATGATTTGCTAACTGGAGATAATGTGATAAACGATTTTGACTGCCTCTAGGTGTCACAACCATTCACAATTTTGCCTCCGCTTACCATGCTTACATGAAGATGTCGTTTTCTTGCTTATTTTTGTTTTTTTCTACACCAAGGAAATCTATAACGAGTAAACACAGACTTGTCCACGACATATCGAACCAATACCACATTCCATGTCTACGGTCTTAAACCTATGTTTTCAATTTAATTCAATCAGTTTGTTAATGGCAATGTATAAATATCTATCAGCGAACATGTGTTTTTCTGAATCTATCATCTTATCATTGTATTGGGCTCTGGTTTTATAGACATACACCCCACAGGTCGTTATTCTGTGTGGTATAGAAAGGGCTAACAAGGCATAACTCACTCAACCTCCTCATGATATTCGTGTGTGCAGTCTAACAGGGAATATTTTAGAATTTAGTATCATCTCCTTCGTAAATCATCCGACGCACTACGTGCGAGTAATCTTTATTGGGTCAGATATACTGTATAATGTACGAAGTGTATAGACGGGTAAGATAGTGGTTAGTATTTCACATGAACATTTTAAATTTGCTGTCAAGGCTCGAAGACTTTTCCTAAATAATATGACATTCCTATAACGGATGATTATGAACGCTTGCATGATAATATTACGGTATTTAAGCTGGATTTGCATCCATTGTTACCTATTTGCATGCCGACATTACACCTTTATCAGAACCCCCCCCCCCCTAAACAAAAAAGGTATCCATGCTTTGCACTCTATATCAAAAGAAATTATGTAATCCAAATAATGAGGTTTAGTAAATGCATGATTTATTTCGCTAATGGAATGGTGCATCTTTTAGCGTATAGGAAGATGATTGTAGGGTGTAAGTTATCAAAAGTGTGTAATGCATGTAGGATATAGTTCAGTAAACTAACAGCCTACTTCAAGTAAAGTATTAAGCCATTACTATAAAGGGCCTTCTAAATTATTGTATAATCATTAACACTATAAGTCATTAAGATTGTTAGAAAAATGTAAGATGGCCTCCACCCCTGCCACCGCCCCCGCCCCTGCCCCCACCCCTTCTATCTCTGATTATCTTCCCTAGCTTCGTCGGTCACTTCAGATTCATATTACGATATTTCGGCGTACCTGTTGCGATCGTGTTTTGCATCATGTTTCGCGATGTTTATCAGGACCAGACGGAAAATGCAAAGTTCATCCTAAGCTCTAAAGCGTTTCTTTTATTGACTCCCACCCTATGCCCTATTCTCCCCACCCCCGTTCCTCCTGTCCCTTTATGATCGTCTCTCTCTCTCTCTCTCTCTCTCTCTCTCTCTCTCTATTTTGTTTTCTGGTCTTTCATTCGTACTTTCCTGTCTCTGCCGCCCCCCCCCCCCCCACACTCAATGTAAAACGTGATTCTGCATGTTAGATTGGTTCTCCACTCACCCCCAATGTACCAACCGTTCCCTCCCTCTGCCAATAGAAAACATTTTCATGCAAACGAAGTCCGTCCAAGGCGTCTTCGCTTTGCCCACACTTAAAACAATCATGGATAAGATTTCCAAACGATGGCCGACTTTCTATTTGAACACCGGAAAGATGCGAGTAGTCGGGACTTACCAACCCTCGACTCCGGGACTCTGTTTCAGTGAAAACCAAAATGTCAAACTCGATTCGAGCTCTCGTAACGTAGCACCTGGTATGCTGTGTGGAATCGGGTAGGAGAATGTACGGAAAGTAAGACGAACCGATCTACTTGAAGAAAACCCACTTCTTATGTCTTTCCGGCTGAAGCATCCCCATTTCTTGAGACAATCCTCCAGAAAGACGGGCAAACTTACATATTTGAACTGTTTATAAAACATGTTCTTCACAGTAGTGTCGGGTATTTATAAGTGCCTGCTGAATCACAAGTTCAATTCTAGGCGGCTTTCCAAAAACAATACTTTTTTTTACGTTGAACCACATCTGTATTTGTAAAACTTAATTTGATCACTCATATTTAACATTTGAATACGTTAAACAATAGTTAATCAATAAATGGGAACATATAATGCAGTGTGATTATGTCCTTTTGAATGGAGTATGATGAATTGCATCAGAACGAATCAGGAACAGAGAAATATCCTCCATTCCCTTGGTCATGGACCAATGAAAAGTTCATCAAAGTAATTTGCAATTGTTCCAATTGGTACGAGCAGTCAGCATTCTCGTACAAAACTCGAGGGGATGTTGCGCAACTCCTCTCTTTAAATCCGCCTAAATGCTAAAGCTGATCATGATACGAGATCGCCGAGAAACCCAAGTAACCATGGTAGCGATTTCTAAAGTGCTCTGCACCGTCACAAATTAGGTTACAGAGGGAGGAGAAAGGTGGGAAGACCGGAGAAAGGTATGGGCGATTGGCAAGGATCGATCGGGCTGCAATGTTATGCAAAGTATAACGTCACAATAAGTTGACACTCTTCTGCTTCGAAACTACATAATGTGTCAAATTATGCAATACATTTCATTCATGACCTATTACAACGACACTGGTACCAGGTGGCAAATACATTGATGTACATTGAATGGACAATTAAACAGAGGTAAGTCTTGAGATTACTGATGTTCTTTCCAAAATCTAACTATTGGTGCTAAAATATAATGGAACAAGTCCTTAATCATATTAGAACAAGTTTACTTTTTATTTTTTTTTTTATCTTTGTCCTGGTGGAAGGTCAAGCTAGATAATTTATATTTAACAAACGCACAATATATATTTGTAGGTAAATCATTGTTTTTCCTAATTAGTAGAGCTGCATACGCGTGTTTAAATGATAGACCTGACACCAGAAAATTGTATTCGAATGGTGATAGTGTCCAATGTTCAGGCGTGGTATCCTGAAAGAAACATCAGTTCAGATCTTAAAAAAAATAATACATAAAAAAAGACGAAGAGTTAGAGCGAGGACGAGAGAGAGAGAGAGAGAGAGAGAGAGAAGAACAAGAAGAACAAATACGTCGGTTGTACAAACATTTAGAGCATGTTGAAAATATTCACGCACTCCCTGAACCTAGACATTTTTTCACCAAACACATGCTGTTTTTTTTTATCAGTACATGCACATGTATTTGTATCGCTGGTAAAGAAAATGACGTGTTGGCACATCGTTAGATACTGCTGTGCGCGATGTCCGCCAGAATGTCCCAAGTCCCAAGCCATGAATAAATTGTTTCCGTGTAACAGTCATTAACTGTTTTCCTCCTAATATGAGTATTGGTCTGTAGGTCTGTAGGCCAGTATATATGTAGGGCAATGATTCCGCGCTGACGCATTAAGAAGTGAACGTACCACATCTGTGAATGGTCGTACTATAATGACTGAAATGGAATTAGGAAAGAGGAAACAGAGGGGTTCAGCGAAAACGAATATCGTCCTTGCCAATCAATTTCAGGTGACCGCGTATTACGATGACCATTCACGATCGGTGAACCGATGGAGTCCTCTAGAGTCCACTAGATGTGAAGTGCATTGTGTTTTTGCTCTTAAACTGCCACTTTCAAATCGTCTCTCAAGCAGTACACATGAATCCCATAAAAGAAACCCTTTAACTAGCAACGACACTGTTAACCCATTCCGTGCCGTCATCATACTACACACCGGAAACACTTTAACTCCCGAACTCTGGAACGGAAACCCAACCTAGGCATGGAGTTGGAGATCCAGTAGCAATTTCTATGCAACTCTGACTTTAGCTTCAAATTCACGACTTCATGAACTCACGAACTATTAAGGATTTATTCCTGTCCCCATATCTGCCCTCAGGAGTTGTAAACCGATGAGATTGTGAAAAGTGTTTAGCATTACGCGCGTTGTGCGATTTCCCGTTTAACATGCACATCATTATGTGCTTTGGATTGGGTTGGAGTCCGAGCAAATCTGTCATACTTCAGCGTTAGTTTTAGAGTTAGTATCGTCTTGGGAAGCCCACCCCAAGGCGAGATCCATTGAGACATGCAATGTGTGGGAGTATTGTCACTTTTCATGTGACTACAGCGTGAGGGAAAGGAATCAAACGTGACAAACGAATTCCAGATCTTGAATTTGAGCTGTAAAAAAAAATCGGTTGTGCAATTTATTCTGGGTATGGTTGGAGGCCACATGAATTAAGCGTGGGGACTTCCCATGTTTTCTGGAGCACACAGATATTTTATTTTATGTTTCATTTGTAAAATCATGCAGGAAACGGGGTTCTTATTTAACATCCCACTTGTAATCGTAATCGTTTAGTAGCCCTAATCGTAATTGAGAGCAACATTATTAACTCGTGTGTGTCGGAAAGAACTGTCACTCTATAGGATTTGTGTGAGTACATGGTGGAATAATCCACAAATGGACGTTAAATGTTAGGCACCTGTTGACATCTAACTCTTCTATTCACCAATCACGTGCTGTCTCTGTTATCTTAAAAAAAAATCGAGCACATTTTTCTTATATGAATGCATTGCCATGAATGATCCCCACAGAGGTAGCCTAAAGCACTATCCAATTTCATTCGTCACTTATAAACTCTATGATCAAACATGATCTATGATCATGTGTTCTATTGTTTTTAATCTGAAAGTTGATTTTGTTTTGCCATCCTGGTACTCGTGGAATGGCAGGTCAGTGCATTCATATTCAAACCTTTACTCTCAGTTCAAATGCTCAAATCATCATTTTCCATAACTGTCTGATTTATTGCTGTATTCTGGTCGTGGACGTGTTATTATTTTTGCTCTTTTAATAGGTCACATTGGTACACTTTGCTTACCTTCTACTCACCAATGTCAAAGAGCAGTATTTTTCCTGATACTCAAGGTTTGACACGGACTGATACTGTAGCTCAATTCATTACCTGTTTTCAATTAGGCTTTCAACCTCACGGTATTACCTTTGTTCAATAGCAGTCTGTCCTTGTGTTCTTTGGATATGGACAGCACGGTGTTCTGAGAAAAGGCCTTTCACTTTAAATCACGGCTTGGCATTCCTCGCGCCTGTCGTGTGATACCTTGACAATGTACTGAGCATGGACTCCCTTAGGGTTGTCGTGAGGCGGGCTCCGCTGATGAATAGAGCGCGCAGTATCGCGTAACCTTAATTGGGTTCGCCACCGCACCGTACCGTCATGATAGCCGACTGAGCGACCACGTGATCTGGATAATCCACCAATCAGAAGGGCTCATTTTGCGTGGATGCATACCAACACGGCAACGCAGCATCTCACATTTGTTAAAGACTACACCGACATGATTGAGAATGGGCATTAAGGAATCTAAGGTACATATTGTGTTGGGGGAAAGTAAATGCATGACGTTACTTGGGTGGAAATATTTGCAGTAGACATACGATTTCTTAAAATACACGACTGGTATATTTATAATGGGTTCGTGTTCTTTGTTATGCATATCTTACGTAGGACCTATCCATTGTGAAATAAACTAGGAATGAAACTCATCTACGCCATAACAAATGCTGTGCACTTGTAACATGTATTCATGGTACAAAAATACGACTTTACTAGGTTCTTTAAAGAGATTAAACCTCTTTTTCTAGAACTGCATGTATACATACCTGCACATCGCATAGATATCTTGAATATATGTATTCAGTGCATTAGCGAATAAATAGTACTTTCTGCACCCGCAAGAACACACAATTTTACGAAATATTATTTACCAAATGTGATAAACCACTTCTTTTCTGTAACTTCTTTCTGTGTATGAGTGTGAATTCGTGAACTTTTGAAAATAACATTCATTCAAAAGTATTGTATATCTTGTTTCGCTAACATGTGCAAGTGTTCACTAGTAGGTTTGTGTATTCATACAAATTACTGGAAACGCTATGATAAAATTGTAACAGATTATCAATATATTTTTTTTCTGATTTATATCACTGTCACTGTCAGAGAGCGAAGTTTACGAGCGCACACATAAAATTCCATAAAAAAGACCATTATGCAATATCATAAATACCAGCGGCGTCTGGAAAGCATACATGTAAAGGTAAATTGAATGCACAAGTTCTACATTTTTTGTCAAAACGACTTTAGTAAAGATGTTTTCAGCATCCACAACGATATGTTATTTTGCAGTGAGTACGTTTGTGAAATTGTTTTACCACAGTGTGTATCCATATCACCTTTACGAACAAACACATGTCTTTGTACAAAACACAGCTTAGGCCGGAACAGTTGGTATTTAAATTTGAAATGAGACAGGAAATATAACTGTTGGTCTTCTCCCAATATCAATAGATAGCAGACTAGGCTTCATTCCACTAGATCCATTCTACGAGTGATCATGATAGGGAATCAGACTATTCATATAGTTAGTTGGAAATTAAGTCATACAGACAGTGTTACGAATACAAATTATTAGGTTGCCACGGTAACCTAGTTTAAGTTATTGTGAGGGATTATCGGAATAATTGAATCGTTTATCTTTTGATATATCTAGTGCATTTATACAATGCCAACCCTCAAAAGAGATATGATTAAATTTTATGTATATTTAAGTTAAAAATATGTTTACCCGACGTGTAAATTATCAAAAATGAAATACAATTGAACGACTAGAAGGGGTGTTTCCACATAATCCTTAAGACCACCGCACACGAAACGATTTTGCTAAGATTCTGAAGTCGAAGGGGCTTACGATTGAAAATGTGACGTTACGTTCCGGCACACATCCAATGACCGGGTCCTGCGATTCGGGCAGTCGCAGAGTCGTACGACTGATATGATCGTGTCATCTGCAGTGCCCTTTAGACTACGAAGTAGCTCGATATTGGCTATCGAGTTTGGTCAACGTGGTTACACTAGCTAATCATTCTCAGCCCAACAGGCAGCTTTCAGTTACCGGAAAGTGATCGCAAAATACAGGTTTTTCGGAAGCCGTCCGGGCGATAGATTCCACTTGGTTACATGCAATGTCTTGTCCTGCCCTTGTATCAGTTATCGAATGAATCGATATCGATTGGTCGTGCTTCGGTTTCAGGCACAAATGCGTAATTAAAAACTTGAGATTGCCGACACATCTGAAATTGTTCGATGGCATCACAGAGTGTTGAGCGTGATTGCTAGATTAACCCTTGGTGTGCCAGACAAATTATAGTAGTCATGGTAGTAGGAGATATGTGTGTTTCAATTGTGATTAAATACACATAAAGAGTTAATAAGTCTCAAGAAATATAATTTTCAGGGCATAAACGAGCAACACAATACATTAAAATATTAAGGAACAGAACAGTCAAGAGAAATGAGAACCAAAAATCGGCTAGAAGAACACAATGTCTTTTAAACGCTGAATCCTTTTATAATTAATATAAGCATTTAATTACATTACAGCAATACGTTTCACATTTTTTTTTTCACTTTCGTCAACAAAAATTTACGACATTAAACCTTTATTCACGTATTGTTGAAGTGTAGCTTTCTTTGTTGCTATACACACTAAGATAACAAAAAAAAAATCACGTCATGCATGAGAATAAGAGGTCGTAGTGCTAATTACCCTCCTTTCTTTGATATATAGCTCGAAAATTTGTAATTAATCCTACCTAACGCTTTATACAGCATCCCCCCTCTCATTTGAATAAAAAAGTATTCAATACCGCGATGTGTTATAATTTTATTTGTCTGCACAACCTCTAATATCATTATCATTTACATTATGGATATTCTTTTTATCTAGACGATAACTTTGAACACCCTCCCGTCTTAGTCATGCGCCTGACCAGATACCCTATTCTACAAGGACGAGTATATGTGATCATATGGTAATATCTTCTTTCGGACGCAGACGGAAAACTCAATTTATCCGTGTGGGTAATGTACGCTGGCGTCGATCCGAGCGGAGAACGTCATTTCATTCTCATTGGCGCCAAAAAAAAAAAAAAAAGGATGCACCGGGTCCATTAGCGGTCCCCTCCACCACCTTTCCCCGCAAATACGACATGTACGAGTGAGGTTAACTCAACACGACTCTGTAATGTCGTTGTATAAAGAAAACAAGGAGAGATATTTATTTAAACCTTAGTGTGTCAGTGAAACTGCTGTTGAATGGGATTTTCGTGTATAAGTTGTTGAAAAATACGTGTGACACGAAAAAACAACCTTCGGCTTAACATATCAAGATCAAGTTTGTTGGATTTTATAACATCAGCTGTATTCATATTGAACATTCCTGTTTTTGAGCGTGGCAGTTAAAATGGGGGCCTCATGGTGTATATATGTGTGTGTGTGTGGGGGTGATATGGGCGAGTATGTATCTTTATTAGCGAGTACTGAAGAGGGTTGGGGGGGGGGGGGCGTAAAGTTAAAGGGGGTACACTCGGGCGGCGAGACTTGAGCCAATGCTTATACCCTTAAGGGATTTCAGATTATTCAATTACCATTGACGGTTTAGCGATCAGTCTCTACGCGTGGCGTTAGGAATAATGTTATGATGTTCTCTTTAGTCCTGAATTAAAGTAACTCTGTTATGCTTCATATAACTACGATGATTTGGTGTTAGATGACCAACGTGCTGTCTATTGATATTATCCCAATCAATAAAAAGCAGTAATGAATCATTTAAATATTACAGAATAGAGGGAAGGCAGGAAACTCTTTAATTACAGGTAAATAACACATGTAAATGCTGCAACACTATTTAACAGCAAGCTACACTGTTCAGACGTCAAACAAGTATCTCCTCAATAGGCGGCGGAATAAGAGGCTGGCAACCTTTAAGTTGGTTTAGTTAAAAGAAAAATGTTATGTTATTAAGAGCAAATGGAAATTTTTATCAATATTGATAAAAATGTTTTGTTTTTGTTATCGTTGACATACAGGTTTATTCAGTTTGGAATAATGCAATCCCATCAATATTGCAGAATCCAAATCCACACATTTTTAACTTTATTCTATGTAAAACATATTTCAAAGAAGACCATTGACTTACCAGAGTAACGCAGAAAATGAAGGTTTTACCTTACGCAATTGAGCAATGGGACTTCCACGCAAGTTATGAATTACACGCAGACACACACTTTATCACACATTCCATCTGATTCAGCACTTATGTATCCTGAGCCGATAGGGAATACCCAATTTCTTTCGTCTCATTCGCATATTGGGCTACGAATCATATCAAACAACATGCATGTTTGCTTCGTATTAGTTGCAGTATATCAAAATGTGTCTGTAAGTTGGCGATGAGCGTGGGAAAAAGTGCGTGTTTGATATCTAAGAACATCCGTGGTCCAACATCAAATATGATGCAAAGTTGTAAGACGTATATTTTGTTTGACGTATTAGCAGCCTCGAAACAGTGATAGGTGCCATGTTATGTAGAAGAACTGTGTTGGGCATTTCTTTCTGTAATATTTAGTTTTGGTGGAAATATTTTGTTCTTGTTAAGTAAAAAAATAAAGCACATGTACTTTGAAATGTATCAACATTTCGTAATAAATATTCCGTCAAGTCCGGTGTCTTGAGTGTGGTAATATCCATCTCGAATTTCATTTCTGCAATAGTGATACTGTACGCATCGTCCAGAGCTGTTCCAAGTGTATTGTGCAATGTGCCATCGCATTTTTACTTATGTCCTTAAATCTGATGTATACTGAATATGCTTTGTGTCGCCATATTTTCACAGAAAAACTTCTATTGACTCCAATCTTGATAAAATATACATATAAAAAAAATAATTGTTAACCTGACACTTAAATCACAGTAGCTGTGTAAATAGGAAATTATTATATTTTTTTATATTATGTATTGTATTGTAAAAAGAAATCTTATTTATGAATTACGGTTGCAATCAATTGCAAATCATATAAGAAAAGACCCAGGTGTCACATATATCATTCATTAGTTTGATGTCTACTGATTCCCAGCTTATTAGTTATATAGCAAACTCTTTGGTATGTAACAACAGCTTTAACATCTTCCGCAGAAAATGGTGTCAAATCCACTAATGACACCTCTGCAAAAGAAGAATTGGGATTTCTATTAAACCCTCTTATTGCCATTGGATCATTCACTGTGCTATACATCAATGGTCTTTTCACGCTTTGATACCTAGAGGGTAACCCTCTCACTACCAAGGGATCATTTAAAGGGCATGTACTGTACTGGGAAGGCAAAAAGGCCTTCAAAATGTAATTGCTAGCAATCTTCTTGCCAATGGTCTTAAATTCATGTATTGTCTATTTTAGAAGCTTGCTGAAAGTTATTTCCCCTCAAATCATCTACATTTGGAGTAATGAGTGATCCTCAAAATGTTCGGCCCGAACATTTTGAGGATTTAATCATTAATCATTAATTTAGCTTCTAAAATAGACAATACATGAATTTAAGACCATTGGCAAGAAGGTTGCTAACAATTACATTTTGAAGGCTTTTTTGCCTTCCCAGTACAGTATAAGCCCTTTAATGTGTTATAAATAAATGTTCTTTTCACGCCTTGGTACAAAGAGGGTTAACCCTCTTATTATCATGGGCTCATTCACTATGTTATAAATCAGTGGTCTCTTCACGTTTTGGTACCAAGAAGCTAATACAGAGGACAAACGTATGCATTGCTCAATTGAGTCAGGTAAACCATGGATGCATATCTTAAAAATGTCTTAATCATGGTCACTGTATCGAAATACAATCACGCACTAAAAACTATAGCTACAAACGCCTAATATATCCGATATGTTTGTCCAGTATACTATAGTCCGTGTTTACTCGTATTTTCTTGTCAGTAACGGCTTGCGGGTGTGTACAGGTATGACGTGGTTATGGACATAGGAGGATTGGAGCACTTGTGTGAATGTGTCGAGATGAGTAAAAGGAGTAGAGTTTCCCATCTCGGGCTGACCACTGCCGCGGGAACCGTCCGTTGATAAACACGCGCTCTCAGGCGTGTAAACCCCAGCGTATTCATGGGGGGTATGATGCTGTCACAACGGTCCAGAATCGCACGGGATGGTGAAATACAATCGCCGCAAACCCAGCAGTTAGCCTGAATTCCAGGCTGTCGGGCATTTCCAAATTAAAGTTTTCAATAAAGGGGTCTGGCTGCAGTAGACTAATAATCCTCCATTCTTGTTCAGCTCTCAGAGTGAGAAAATAGCAAAATAAGGCAGCAACTAGTTTAAGAATATCAGACTTAGTTTGGATCACGTGGCGAAGACGTCATGCCTCCACCACATTAGGATAGTGAATGTTTGCGCTAAATTGTCCTTAAACCCTCTCAACACCGAGCCAGGAAACGCAATTGCCTTTCGACACATTGCGTGCAGCTATTGTAATGAGATGGTTAACCCTCTATAGCCCGAAAATGCTGTCCCTCGAAATATGCATGTAGTTGTCGTGTGAGTGTGCGTGTGTGTATGCGTGTGTGTGTGTGTGTGGGTGTGTGTGTGTGTGTTTGTGTGTAAGTGCTTGTATACAAAATGTATTAGCGACTCTTTCAGAGCAAACGTTTACATTGTATACCACGTAACCTAGCTTCCAGGCGGTTTGACATTTCTGATTCCAAATATTTTTTTTTTTTTTTAGACAAGTCACTGTATCAGTCTGATCTGTTTTCAGTCTCTACCATGTTTTGGGAGTCAGAGAAGAAATCGAGAATGATTATTCTACTGCAGCCAGACCCCTTTTTTAAATAGTTTGGTTTAGAAATACCCAACCTCCTGGAAGCCAGAAAGCTATCTTCCACGGTATGCATCATACGGTACGATGCGACCTGATGGCGTTTTATAGTCCAGGGAAATCCATGAGACACGAGTATGGTTGTTATCGTGCTTATCGTATAATAACATGTAAATTGTTTCGCCTGATCACATTCTTGAGTGTGACATGCTTTTTACATCGAGAGTGCAGACTCTTCGTCGCGCTGCACTCCTGATAATTATCCTCACTCAATTTTCTCTTCCTTAACGGTTGTTTCTTCCTTATCGGCTTTAACGTTTTCTGTCTGGTCACCTCACATCGAAATGTATATTTAAGTAGTATTTGCATTCCGAGATCATGAATTATTCAATATCAAGCTATATAATAGGACTTATAATTCTCTACATGATATTAACAATTCCTCCTTTTCATGATATTCTGAATGGAATCATAATCTTGAGGAATGTTTGGAGGCGTAGTCTAACAGTGGTGATGAAAGTATAGAAAACAATTTTGTATACACATATGCTTCATGTTCATATTACAGAGCTAATGATTTTAATGTATACATATAGATATGCGTCAACAGATGTCAACATATATATTTCAGGGGGATCGTTAAATTGTCTTTTGTTAAGAACATGCGATAATCTTGTTCCAAAATCGTTCGGTAATACACCACGCAATCACATTCGGATTTCCTTTGCAGTCATGTCCACTTCCGGTATTGTGCATTACTGACTTGCGAAAGTTAGAACATGCCTTCACATAACACATTAATCCGGATGTCACTGTGAGGTGCACAGTGAGACGACTCTCCTCTACTTGCGGTGTGGAAAATTGCAACCTTCGCGGCAAAGCTGAATACTTCAGTGCGCTCCAGCGCGCACGTGCGAACCAATCTGAATGTAGCACATTCATCCCGGCGTGTCATCCCTGGAGAGATTTCATTCTTGACTATCGATACTTGAGATAATATTGATCGGGTCCAATGACTCGCACTACTTCCCAACCCTCCCAGGTGACATTGCACATTCAGGAATAAGGAAGTGGTAGCCTCGTTCTACTGTCTGTCTGTCCTCTCGAGGCTGTTCATGTATGTAGGTCAGGTTAACACCGGTGGGATGAATGAAAATATCAATTATTAATACCTGTATCCATATCACTTCATACAGTAAAATCTACTTTACGATGAACATTGTAAAAAAAAGACCACAGGTATAATACAGACCACGTTTGCTGTTTGTCTTGAACATTTCTCGTCGAGACCTGTATCAAAGAAACCTTTAGATCGAGGCTAACTCGTTTGACTCAATCAATGCAGGTTTTACTGTATGTACACACATATTAAAAATAAATGAATATATATGTTCAAGTAGAGAGAGAGAGAGAAAGAGAGGGAGAGAGAGATAGGGAGGCGGAGACATAGAGAGAGAGAGAGAGAGAGAGAGAGAGAGAGAGAGAGAAAGAGAGGGAGAGAGAGACAGGGAGACGGAGACATAGGGAGAGAGAGAGAGAGAGAGAGAGAGAGAGAGAGATGTGTAAGTGTATTATGTAAGTACACACATTCAAAGATCCACAACATATTTACACATAAACACACACGCACACACACAAAAAGATCAGCACATACGCACAAACGCTTTAAGCACTGGATCATGATCGTCCATAAACCTGAATAGAGGAGCTCCAAGAGCCCTGCTGGAATATGATTCTATCGGCATGAAAAACACAGGACTCGACAAGGCTCCGATTATTCAAGTCGAAAGGCAAAGCGTGCCCGAAGATGCTCCCCATGTCATCTACCTTACGCCACCCCGGAAGACTCAGCTACTTGAGCGGGTACACCGTCATCTCGGGCTGAGTGGATGCGGCCGGTAATCCAACTCGACCCATTATTGAGCGATCGCGAGCCATGAAGCCCCTCACACATGGCAGCGCGCGCACGAGAGGTGTTTGATCTCCCCATCGAAGGGGCGAGTTGCTTGCCGGCGAAGCGAGGGGTGACGAGGTGAAATTTGAGGTGGCGGCTCAGACAGTATGTACGGATCGCTATTTCCTACCGTCGTGTAAATGAGATACTGGAACAAGGAGGTTTAGAAAAGTGCTCAATTACTAAGAAACTTGTCCCTTTTTCAATCGCAGAAAAGAAACGAAAACAAACAAAACGGAGTAAATAACTGTAAAGGCTGCCTAAAGTAATATGATTCATTAGACCTTGTCTCTTATTAAGCAGTTGTTTAAAGTAAGGATACTTACCTTAGACCTAATTAGACCCATAATTGCACGTCTGCATGTACTTAATTATTACCCTGGCCTTAGACAAAGAGCCACATTAAACGTTAGAAGCTAATCCAGGTACCCTTTTATTAGGTCTGGATTGAGAGGGACAAACATGAATGAATCGCATATCCGCGACTGCGCCAGGCTTGAACTTTGGATCTTTCGGCAAGACTAAAGAGCGACATTGTAATACCACAGCGCCATTACCAATTACAACAACAACAGCACTAATAACAATAGCAAAAAAGACATCACTTCATTATTACCGAATCAAAAATATCGGGAAGCAAAACGGCATCCCATTGTATGCTGTTATTTTCAAAACGAGAATTGCCATGTCTTTTATTTGGAGTTTCAATCGCTGGTTGGAAAAAAAGGTCATTTCACATTATTTATCAGATGGATTCAATCGCATATCAAGCCAAATTGGACATGTGGTAGCGCTTTTCGCTATGTTATCTTAATTATATTCCCATCTTTGGCGCGATGCACTGTCACGAACTATACATAATACTGCTATGTGCGATCGCTGTGTGCATTACGACTCGAGTGGTGAAGTCACGAACTGACGCGTAAGTAGCGATAATGATGTGATCGTTGAGATTTATTTATGTGAACTTGACCGAGACATTGTGTCCCCCCTGCCATGATGTAAATACAGCTCTTGATTTATTTTGATCGTACCGTTGAAAGAAATCCGTATTACTCAAATACATCATTCAAACTATTCGCATGAAATATTGCTCACTCGATCATCCATCATCGCTTCGCAAAATGCAACAACTAGTGCAGTATCCACGGTGTCTACATTGGCATACAGGCAGACACGCTTCGTCACGTACAAGTCATTTCAACGTCTAAGTCATGTGATAAACGTTCTAGTACTTTGTTTGTTCATATGTTATCATAAAACGTGATAGAACGGTCACAGCTGGTTATTCCGAGGGTCGCTTATTCTGAAGGTTCGAATGCTCCAGAGGGTTGTTATTCCGAAGGTTCGTTATTCATATAATCCCTCATTTGCACGGATTGTTAATCCACAATTGCAGTTCAGCTGATATTCAGAAGATTGACTATGGATCCGTAATCCGGCAATAATTATTGCACAGTATCTATCAGTTAAATTTTAAAGTTAAAAGTGTTTTTAACGATCTCTATTCAACTTTAGGATTGAAGATCCCCTTTCAATAACCTTTTTCCATTTAAACGAAGTCTGTTCAATTTTCGGATCAACAAATCCTTTTTTATTTTTGAATCAACAAATTTTTGCATAAGCGAACCGACGGAATATCGAGCTGTAGTTGATAAAGCGAGTATATATCAATAATGACTCGGGGAATCAGGTTACACGTGTGTTTGTGTGTATGTGTCTGTAGCCGGGGGCGGGGGAACATTTTTTTTTACATAGGTAATTCACAAATAATTAACCCCTTTATTCGCCAGACAATTACTGCTTTATGGGATCACCATGTAAAATTACCCGTGCGAAGAAATCCTTAAGGCATATATAGAAATTTAATGAGGAGTAGCAACGGCAACATGATCCTAATAACACCCCTTACCCTTCCCTTAAAACTCGGCTCCAGCTGCGACTCGCATATTGATTGCTGAAAAGTAGGTATACAGCACGAGATCCTTCATCTGGGTGCACGGATCGGTGCCCGGGAGAGCAACTACTGAACATGGTAGCGCCTGGTGAAGGCTAGATACAAGTTCAAACGGATTTGGCGGGATACTTCATTTGCCGCGGGGAGTCTGGGTGCAGTGTGGGACATGAAGACGAGGGGGAACAAGGTTGGGGTGGGTGTAGAGCTATTCAGTTTAACCCCTTCTCCACCAGCCTCTGTACTACCCTAAGAGATTCGTGCGGAAGAGAGGGAAAATGTCTCACTGGCGAATATGCTTAATACGCTGCGTGCTAGAGGAAACTCATCTGTTTACACGAGGACGTAGGGAACCAGGTTAGGGATGTTGAGCTATTCAACTAACTCCTTCCCTGCTAGACTATGTACTACCCTACGGGATTCGTATGGGTAAGATGTGTGAAAATGCCTCAATGGCGCATTAAGAGTTAATTCCATATGTGATACATAAAAAATGCTTCTGTACACCTGAGGAAGTGGGGAACCAGGTTTGGATTGTTGAGCTTTTTGAGCGTTTTGAATCACGTTTACATTAAATTTCGTCTGAAAGCAATTGTGATTTTTCAGGAACGCGTTTTGAATCATGATTCTAGGGCAAAGAAAGTGTCGCATGAACACAACCAATAGTGAATTCTGCTCTCTGGGATTTGTGTATAGCCTGTGTCAAGACGCACCAATGACGCAAAAAGATTTGGAGCGTTGAGTGCTCGATAAGATGACTCTAGAGAACCAGGAAGAATGATGATGTATTTAATCACCTATGTGCTGCAAAGTAACTGCTGGGCAATGTTGCATATATGTTTTTAATTAAATGATGTGTAACTTACCATCAATGGTAACCACCATGGCAACAGCCAATGAGCTCTCATAATTGCACCTGTTGCCATGGTAGTTACCATTGATGGTAAGTTACAATAATCGAAAACATGTCCCTGCTCTGTCGGATTTGCGTGTAGGATCTGTTCCAAAAATCCATAAATGGACTACAGTGCACATAGATTTAATCCTTTGCTTTGTTCGTGCTTCATGGGAGTTCTGCTGTGCACAAAATCCATTGACAACATGTAAATAGTTACACATTGTGGTATTTATGTTTTTCCTCGTATCAGTGAAAACCTATTTATTTCATTATTCAGTAAAACTTATGTCATGATAGGGGGAACGTGCTCAAACAATATTATGTTCAATATTGTGTTAAAATTGGGTAATGAATTTTGCCTTATAACCTCGGATGCATTACCAAGCGAATTGAACACTGACCTTTCTAAAATAGGTTGTTGAGTGGGGTCGAAATGGATGATATTGCACATATCGGATGGATGTCTCGTCTCTATGTTCATTTGAAATATTCCTTGGAGGAAGGGTCTTGCAAGGTGAGAACTAAAATAATACGAGTTTCACGTTACACCATGTGATAGTCTTTAACTCTTCGCGTACACCGTGTGCCTTTTCCTCACATGTCATACACGCACGTCCCATAGAGCAGGTGTTAAACTCGCACATAAAGGGTTAAACATATCTGATGCATGGGATATTTGTTTGGAATAGCTCTGTGAAAAGATGCACAGAGAGAAAGTGAAAAGAGAAAACAGAAGGGAGTAGAGTATTCTTTGAGAGACCGTGTCTTTGACTCTGAAAAGAGCTGTTAGCTAATTCCTTCAGGAATAGTTCTGTAAAGAACAGGCTCAGAGAGTGTGTGAGAGCAGAGAAAGAAGGGGAGGGTGTTTACTTTTCTTTCATAGCTCCTACTTGCATAATACATTTGAAACCAATTTAAATGTACATTGCGAAGGAAAAATCATTAAAGTGTTGTGTGTGACGAATGCAAGCAACGCTCGAAATCCCCGTTCCGTAACGAAATACAAATTCGTCAATTCCGAAAGGAATAGCTCTGAAACAAAGGTGTTCAGAGGGCGAATGAGAACGCATACGCACACACACAGACATAGAGAGAGAGAGAGAGAGAGAGAGAGAGAGAGAGAGAGGGAGAGAGAGAGAGAGAGAAAGAGGAGAAAGGGTGTTCACTTGTATTTTATAATACCTACGTACATAATTCATTTTAAACACTTATCGTAAATGTACATTCCAAAGAGAGAACATCATTAACGTGTGTGTATCGAGTGTATACGCAAGGATAGAAAGTCTCGTTTAGTAACATAATACGAAAACGTCAAACGCATGTTATCCATTTCATGATTTTATGCATGTGAATGATTTATTGGTTGAAATTCCTGGCGTAGAGCGGTTCATTGGTGGTAACGGTTGAAGCCCTTGACATATCGCACATGAATCTTGATTTTACTGCATTGATTTTACTGCGTTATGTCTTGCCCGTTTATTTTTATTTTTTATTTTTTTTTAAATTTATTGTATTGATTTATTTTCGTCATTGTAATGTACTGTAATGTATTTTTTTGTATGCGTCAGGACCCTCAGTGACAGCATTTTTATAACTGAAGAGGGCATCCTGCTTAAATAAGACTGGAAATAAATAAATGAATCATATAAACCATGGTTTCTTAACACCCATAGATATCATGATAGCGATTTCTTAGTGAGACACGTGATATGTTCATGTTTTTTGTTCGTTCGATTCAATGTTCGAGCCCGCGAACAGAGTAAAGAAAAAGGAAGAGAATTTCTTTAATGTCAACAAGTTATAAGTGTATTACGAGAGCAGTAAAGGAAGAAAGAGAGATAGGGGGAGGGGGATAAAGGGACGAGAAAGTGTTTGTGTGTGTATGTGTGTTTGTGTGTGTATGTGTGTGTGAGAGAGAGAGAGAGGGCGAGAGAGAGATATGTTAAAGTGAGAAGAGAGAGAGAGAGAGAGAGAGAGAGAGAGAGAGAGAAAGAGAGGCAAGACAGAAATAATAGTGGTGAAACCCATCTTGATGTTGAAATGATTTTATTTGGATAACACAGGGTTCCGCGCAATAGGTTATTTGACATGTTTAATGCTAGATTACAATAATGTATGTAAAAAAAGACAACTAATACAATCCAGAGTCCTGTATACATCCCTCGCGAAACTTGTGAGCGCACTGTTCATTGGTTCAATGACACCTTACGATGGTCCAATACTATCGAACAATAAAATCGATAGTGTGTCACACAGATTAAAAGAAACGAGGGCAAGTGCTCACCCTAGTTATCCAACGATGTCTTAGAGACATCACGTATTCCCATTTATCCCATCCCGTTCATAACGATCAAGAAAGCTATAAAGACGGTCGGCGTATTACATTGCTCGGAATGCGTCGCAATCTGCTGTTTGCAGCTAAGTAATGATGCATCACTGCTAATGTAAAAAGCTGTCGCGTTTCTAATGGTGAGCTATAGGCAGGGAGATGGAGGGATATAATCCAATTGAGGTAGAGATTAGATGTTGCTGAATGGAGTTACGAGAATTCAATTTTCATGCTGATATATCATTTAAAAAGAATGAGAAAGTATTTCTAACGCGCATATCTCTATGCGTTGCAAAAAAGAATGAAGGAATAAAGGAAAGACATGTTAAGCATACAATAATTCGTAATAGTTGTCACACATATTTGTATTCTTCTATGTGCTGTTTGAATTTGTCGGTACTTTGCTACTTCTTCTATTAATATTTATACATTTTTATTGCATTAACAGCAAGTGCACAGGTATGCAGTTTTAATCTTGTTCAGGATGCAAATATTGGACAATCGTATACAAAAAGCCACAATTTTCATGCAACATATCATATAAACCAGGCGTGAGATATATTCAAATATGAGTATGAAATGTGCATGGAATCTCCCAGCTCTTAAAGCATTCAAACCTCCATTCTCCCATGGTGAGTTTATTTCTAAACTTATACCTTTATTTATCAATGTAAGTACCATGGCAACAATAGTCTATTGGCTGTTGTCATCGTAGTTGCGAAAGGTATAAATCAATACATCAATTAAAAAAATATGATAGCTGTGAAGAAGCGTGAAGGATCAATCGTTGTAAATAATTGGTGGCAAATGCACGTTCTTCATACCCCACTGTGCCCCTTGTGCGGCGAGCTTTAATACATAGCAGCGCAGGTGCCGAACATACAGAATGGGGGGCGCTTTTGCCCCTCCAATCAAGAAACTGGGGTAACGGATGGAAAGAGGGTATAGTGTCTAGATTTGGGATGGCACCCCATCGTGTCTTGACATCCTGGCTGACGAAGTCAACGGGCTTATAAGTAAAGACAGCTGTGTCTTATCCGTCCGGGGAGGAAGAAGTGATAACTCAAAAATTATGTGTTTGTAGTATAGACATCCGTAAACATGATTTTTTAGCCTACAGCACTCTCTGGATGAGCAATGCAATTGACTCAAATATAACATTTGACACATGCTTAGAATCGAGCACTACCTTATCAAGGCACGTGACAGGAAATCCTTTATCGTTTTCCTCTACAATGCATTATAATGCTAAAAGACGATTAATCAAAGCGTTTTTGGTCACCATAAACACATGAATAGCCTGTTTTGCCCACCTTTTGTTTTGTTGAACTTTCCGCATTGTCATTTCTTTGCTTTTTGTTTCCTTTTCCTCGGGTTCTCTCAATATGTTTTTTTTTTCATCTTCGTTATCACGTTGCCATAATTGCTATAAATCATTTGTATCAATATTCCGTCGTTCGCAATTGTTTTCATATCTTCTTAAGATCTTATATAATTCACATCAAAATACTTTTCAATAAGGTGAATACTGAAATATTTATCTCTTTTAAGGAATGTATCTGTGAAATCCCTTTTTTCGTTTTCTTTTTCATTGTCATTTCTACTTATCATTAGCATTAATGCTCTTTTACTTATAAATGTGTTCACAAGATCATACACTATGTACATGAAAACACTTCTCAATTTCAATCAGGTGAATATTGACACATCTCGACAAATATCGATAAGATATCAGGCCTATTGTGCGTCCATTAAAAAAAAATAAACTCAGACAATACTTGAAATCCCAACGCTGTTGTATTGCCCTGACGATGTTTTGGCATGCAGAACATTATGATTTTAATTCGATCTTCTCCTACGCCATCTGCCTAACAATGAGATTGAGACTGAAGGTGGGGTGGGGATGTGGGGTGGGGCAGGTTACATGATCCCGTGAGTACGTCAATCATCTTGATCATTCATGCTTTCCCCCTTCAACATGATGCTCCAGATAGAGCTCCTCATGAGACACTCACAAGACATGAATATGATAAGACGAATATTAAGGAGAGCGCTTCATTCAGCATCGGAATAAACACGCTGTTAATCCCCGGTAAACTAGTTTGTGCAATGAATAAACACTTGTTGGGTTGGAAAACGGCAGATATCGATTTGGGAGCGTCCTGGAAAAGAAAAAGGATCACTGCGTCCAAATCTTTAAATCTCAAATAAATATATTTTTTATTAGTTCAAGTATATCAATTGTCGCCAAGTGATGAATATCTTTAAGAAGTTCATGATTTAATATCCAAGAATTTTGTTGTTGTAAGCAGCAGTTCAATACTACTATTTGCTACTTAAATATCATGTGTAACAGATGAGATATTACTAAATTCTTTGTCCTTCGTCATTAAGTGCTTTTCAATTCCCGTCTGAAATAGAAACCTCACGGATAATAGCTTCAATGAACGGATAACTCGATAAACGGGATGACGTATCCCTGGTCCGATTATGCTGTCAGCCTTCTCGATATACGAGTCAGTCAATATACCATGTATTTGGTGACACCTTTTCAACACCAGCGCCCCTGCCTATAACGGATCTGTAGCACCACAGTCAAAGCATTCCCGATCCTGTACAAACATGAAGTCGGTCTCGGAGATAAACACAACTTCCCCCGCGCAAATAGCTAAGACTTCGATTGGGGGCATACCTAGAGACTATTTGAATGCGGTGAGTGCGAGGCGATCGTGAATGTAGACAGCCGCAACTTGCTATTAAAGCGCGGCGAATTCGACACCTTTTCGCATGTTTACATTACAGTGCGGACATAGACCCTGTATCGTTACCATGGAGCAATAGCTCAATGCCGCTACAATGTCTGAAATATGTGTCTGATAGATAAAAATAGGCCCTGACTTGCGTTTTGTGTCGGTAGGGCGTGTGCTTATAAACTAGGTCTACTTTTTTGGGAGTCATGTTTTTGGGGGTCAGGCTTTAAAGTACGAGTGAATGTGAAAAATCGAATGACGAACCACGTTAATGCGTGTACCCGCAAGTCCTGCTAACTGTGACATACTTTTATAAAGCACGCTGAGTTCTACCCCAATACCACCCCCATACTACCTTACTACCTTACCCCCCACCTACCCACCCACACACACCTCTATCCCTGCGGTGACGTCAGGGGACAATAGAGCGATCAGGCTAGCTTGTCATCCCCACGAGTTAAGACGAGATAAAGACTTAGACAGATGGTCAACACAGACTTGCTGGATACCACATGTGTCTCTTCGGGGTTTCGTGTTGCGATTCGCTCTTACTGGGCTATCAAACATTAAAGGGCATATATTGTACTGGGAAGGCAAAAAGCCTTCAAAATGTAATTGTTAGCAATCTTCTTGCCAATGGTCTTAAATTCATGTATTGTCTATTTTAAAAGCTTGCTGAAAGTTATTTGCCCTCAAATGATCTATATTTGGAGTAATGAGTGATTAAATCCCAAATCCTCGAAATGTTCGGCCCGAACATTTTGATGATTTAATCATTAATCATTAATTACTCCATATGTGGATCATTTGAGGGCAAATAACTTTCAGCAAGCTTCTAAAATAGACAATACATGAATTTAAGACCATTGGCAAGAAGACTGCTAACAATGACCTTTTGAAGGCTTTTTTGCCTTCCCAGTACAATATATGGCCTTTAAAGGGCGAAAGCATCCCTTAACATAAGTTGAAAAGATTACCAGAAGACAAATAACCGTATGATGCCGAGATAGGTTTAGGAAAAAACAGATGGATTAAAAAAGGGTTCTTTGTGTAGACTGTTGAGTATCCGTTCAACTCTTACCATGCCGAATGTGTATTTAAACACTCGTAATGCACATGATTCCGATGGAGCGTCCTTTGGTTTAACACACGAAGCGTTAATAAGCACTAACCGTACTATTTTGTAGTCTTTCTCTTACAGGTGATGCGGGGGGCCCTGTATCATAAAACATTTGGATTGATCGAATCTTGACTTGCGATTGACTTGCAATCGTAATTCTGTATATTACAAATAGGTATTTAGACTTGCGATCGATGCAGATAAATCAAATGCGGCCCTGGTTATTGGCCTGTGTACGTGTGGGACACACTTGTATTGAAAAAATGTCACTGAATACCAAACAAATGCTTGAGGAGATCATTGATCACAACTTAGTACTATATTCATCTTGATTTGAAAAAAAAAACATGCACACATCATTTTTACTGATTACTTCTGATTTTGTTCAAACTCGTAAAAAGGTGATTATAGTTATCTCATTCTTCTTATTATCAGACTTTGATTTCTCTTTAACATCGCGGAGTTATGTTTTTGTATTAATCTGCCTGTGCGCTTTGCCGGACTGACATACTGATGTTTTTGTTATGTAGCTCAAAAAGTAAGTGCTTAGATAGTAAGAAAAATATAGATGTAGGAGTAAAAGAAGAAGAACAAATAAATAGACAAAACCGAAGTACAATCATACAAACAAGACTGTAAGAGGAAAAATAGAAAGAGATGACGAAGCAATTAAAAGGAATAAGCATGAAGGAGAAGTAAAAACGAAAAGAACAAAATTGACAGGAACAAAGCATGAAGATACGGGTAAGAAAAAATGTTGTAAAAACGAAATAAAAAGAAGAAAATGATAACAAAGGGGAAGAAGATGACAAGGAAAAAGAAAACAAAATGAAGAATATTGAGAGAGGGGAGATTGTTATTGCACAGAAAGATTATTCAATCATTATATATTGACACATTTAGGGTCTTCATTATTCGTATGTTCACTCAGAATTAATCATAATTTGGCTACATTTTCTGCACTCATTCAAACAACCTTGAAGTAAGGAATTTCTTCATTTCTGTTCAACTTCTACATATAGCGTCGTGTTTAATATACACAAAGATGATTATTTAGGCTTTACGCGTATTCAAACTCGTGGTGACTTTATTCCATTTTTACAAAAAATACTAGAAGCAATTACAAAATTCCCCTTTGTTGGTGAAAGAAAAAAACATCTATCAACATTAGATAAACGCATACAAGAAACGCTTTGCAACGAAGTTAATGTGTCAGTTCTCATTGACAATTTATCTCCTTTTCAACATGATTTCACATTAATGTCCCATGCTTCACAATTCATAAACATTATCAAACAACCCATTCCACATATTGTCTAAAACTGATAAAAACCTAAGAAGCAATACACGCCAGGCATCAGAAAATGCACGTTCTTTCATTGACCGTCATAATTCAACAGCCTTCTCACTATCTTGATTAATTCTACTATTCGACCAGACAAGGGAAAATATTACAGAAAAAAAAAAATAACAAAGCGCAGTAATCAAACGGTATCGAGGCGTACTATTATTCGATAAGGGGTGATTAATTGAATACGCGCCTACGAGCATGTTTACACGACCACGATTACAATTTATGATAGACAGTAATGGACCGTTGACATGAACATAATGATTTTGAATATATAAACCAACCCGTTGTTGTCGTTCATAAGTAAAGATACCGACAAAGTGTTTTTTTTTTACATCTCACCTATAGACAGAACCAATTTGACATCTTATCTAAGCTTAAGTTAAATGTAAATGTAAATTTGCCATATATAAAAGCAAGCACCCGTTCCCTGAGATCCAACATTGCTTAAGTGAAATGTTTTCAAAAGCGATCTTATTTTTTCGCACGTACGTCACGTACACGTAATCTACATACGACCACACACACAGGATTTAACATTCACTCTTAGGTACTTGCAGCGTCGTGGCTAGTTGGTAATTAATAAAAACTGCGCTGAAACTCCATGACCATTAAGATTCAGTGAAGACTGGAAATTTATAATCGGAGTATAGATAGATCCCAAATAACAGTAAACAAAATATTTTTGCCCGATAATGAAACACCATGACTGATTCTTTATTTTGAATATTTGCCATAGAATATCGATCAAAGTTACTTATGAAGAAACAGTAACAACCCGATACAAGCTAAATTGTAGATGTACCATTTCATTTTCTCACTATGCTTTCCTACGTTGATATTTTTTTTTTTGAATATCTCCTTTAATTGTTCAGCAGTGAGAACGTTATCCATTCAACACGCTGAAATTAGGAAAACGAGAGAACGAGATTGACCTTACCATTTAAATTATTACGAACAGGTGGTGAAAATGAGAAAGAACAAGATACTGAAACAATCTCGTTTTCCACAAAGCCCTTTTAAAGTTTCCAATATGGATTTTGAAAAAGAACCACGCTTTGTCTAAGAATTTTTACTGGACACACATAAAATGAAATAAAAATGATGGCAATATAAAAGAAGAGATGAAGAAAAGGAAGGAAAAGAGGAGCAAATGAGAAGTGCGAAAGTTAAGAGAGAAGAAGAAAGGAGAGGAGGAGTAGAGAGTTAGACGAAGTAGAACAATACAAACAGGACAAAAGGAAGACAACAGAGAGACAAGAAGACAAGGTGGAGGGGAGTACCCACATCCGGATGGCATTAGGTACCAACAAATGAAGAGCTTGTTCCCTACCATGTGAACATAAAATTGGGTAATTGGATCTAACATCTTTTGAAAAAGAAGTGATTTTCTTTGCCATTTTTTTTCATTTTTAATGACAATTTCAACTTTGCATTGACACCATCATATAGAAGTACTTTTAATCTACACATTGATACAAAAACAAATCAAATTTGATGACAAATGGATTTACCCCTCTTTTCAAATGACCTCTTATACATACATACAATTGTCTTATGGAATACATCGATACTATGTTAGCAATTAGAAAAATATACTAATCAGCATGAAAAAGCTATAATAACAAATCTGGAGCAGCTAAGAGAAAAGCAATTAAGTATAAGGTAATCATGAAAACCATAACAGTGGAATAATCACCAGAAATCTTTTTTCATGTTTGATTAATTTTCCCTTACTTATCCTAGTAAATGTTAAGCACATGTTAGTGACACGTGACTATACGTCATAATGTGAGTCTATTCCGGCCAAGACAAATTATGAAGAGCACTTACTGAAAGTGGTGAGATTTTTATAACCTTAGACGCAATTTCCCGCTTAAGGTGATAAGTGTTGTGATCTCGTTAACTGGATAATTTTATGATGGTTTTCGTTTTATTGATGGGACTTATTACTTTATGGTAGAAGACAGGAAATTTCAGCTAAGTGGACGGAGAAGGGGTGATAGCGCACACAATTACGCGCTCCGTAAAATGAAGTGTTAAACTATATGAGAAACATGGATAATGGTAGATATCCATGTCGGAAGGGACACCTAGCAACAAATAATAATAATAATAATAATAATAATAATAATAATAATGATAATAATAATAATAATAATGACAATAATAAAAATAATAATAATAATAATAATAATAATAATAATAATAATAATAATAACAATAATAATAATAATCATCATCATCATCATAATCATAATAATAATAATAATACATACAATTTATATAGCGTACTTTAAATCTTAATTAGATGCTCATGGTGCTTCAGAGCAAATTACAGAGAAAAAAAGAAAAAAATACAATACAGGTATGAACTTTACAAGTTAAAACATATATGGCTGTATATCAGAAAGTACCATTATACACATATGTATTTAGGTTGCCCTTGAAGGTGGTCACTGACGTGAGGGTTTTCAAAAAAATCATGAACGACACATATGTTTCATACATTAAAACACAGGTGTGGTTCTGTCGGAATGACACAACATCGTACAGTTAACCCCTTCTCTACCAGATAGAATGCTGCTCAATGAGATTTGTGTGCATTATTAGTGACAGAATGGCACCTGACACGCAAAGAGTCGAAACCAAGTACGACTGATTTGGATATATATCTATATATATATATATATACAGAGAGAGAGAGAGAGAGAGAGAGAGAGAGAGAGAGAGAGAGAGAAAGAGAGTGAGATAAAGGGGGAGAGGGATAGAGAAAGAGAAAGATATATATAGAGAGAGAGAGAGAGAAAGAGAGAGAGGGGGAGGGGAGTTACAAACGAAAAAAACGTGGTGAGAAAGAAGGAAAGTAAATTAAGAAAAGTAAAGTAAGAAAGACGTAGACAATAAACAAAATGTATAAAGTGTGTTTGTAGCCAGATGAATGAGATAAGCCAGTAAAGGTAAATATGCTCTAACAATGTGATATAGTATATAGATATCAACAGAAATTTATATCATTTTAAGTTTATAAGCATTAGACAATAGTGGCAAAATATTTATTTATTTCATATATTTCACGTTTTATTTAGACAGGGTAGTCCTTTCAGTCTCGAGGACTGCTTTCCAAAGGAGCCCTGTGATACAAATCACGTAAACATAACAAAATATGTGACCTGTCACCACAAAACGACCAATAAGTCGCAATGGGAGTTTCCACGTAAACAGCTGCAACCCTAAGAATAGCTTGGTTGGGATGGAAAAGTCGATTTTGGGTTTTTGGTATTTTCTGAAAGTACAACTCTTGATCTTCCATCTGTCAAAATTTGAGATTAAAAATGATAAATAGAAATATGTTTTTCTTGGTTTTGAAATGATAACATTTTTCGGACATTGAAAAAAAAATGTCACTTTGCTGAGATTGTCCTTATCATAATCAAGCTCTCAAACAACTGAGCATAACTTAAAGAATATTCAGTGTTAGACATTGAAACTTTGTAGTAGTGATGATTGATACCTTGTTAAAAATTGGGCTAAGTTTCAGCTCAAACCCATTGTTCCTTCATAGTGGTTGCTATGGGGTTTAATTGCACCTTTTTGTGCCAAGGACAATGGCGCACGGTTCAGCACTCTTGAACGAACCCCTTTCTTTAGAGCCTGTAATCTCTGTTATCCAAATGATTAGCGCGTCTGACACCTTCACATTCTCTCTGTAATTTGAAAGGGTTAACTTGGTCCATACAAGTTGAGTTATATACCATTTTAAAGCTTAGAGTATAGGCTTTAAAGCTGCATTAAAAAACAAAACCCCCAAAATCCGACTTATTGGTCGTTTTGTTGTGACAGGTCACATATGTAACATTCAAATACAATTAATACAAAGATCAAAGATAACAATAACAAAGACTAACACAAAAACACATTTGAAGAAGGAAAAAAAAGTCACACAAATGTGTAAGTGAGTGACCCCCCCCCCCCCCCAGCCTAACGCAGTGCCCAGGTTTAGCTTATACGACGCACATCTGATTTAAATTTTGTGAGAGTATTACAACAGTGAACAGTGATTGGGAGGCTGTTAAAGAGTTTACTACCACAATAGCAGATTGATCTTTTCATGTATTCAGTTCTAGGTTCAGTTCAGTTCAGACTCAAGATCTTTTCTTCTTATATATGCAATACTTTCTCTAATATAACAACCGACCCCTCCCCCTTTCGAACTGTCATCTGATATTCGGTCTTTTCTTTCAAAATTATATCCATCAATATGAAAGGCATTGTCAGGACAATCTTTGTTCAGCCATGTTTCTGAAACAGAAAAAATATCATATGAGCTATTTTGCAAAAATAATATAAAATAAAAAATATAAAATATATAAAAAAAAAATATAAAATAAAACATTGAGAATTGAGAATAAAAATCGATCGATAAATGAAATGATATGAATAGAAGAGCAGGAAAAAAAAAACGAGCTAAGAGGAGTATGACCAAAGTGTGCTCTTCAATAAATATTTGCATGAAGTACAGATGAGTTACAATCTAGGGGGGTTAGAAGAAACATTTAATCACAAGGCTTAGCTACGATTATGTTGTTTGAGCTGCAAATGAAATATTCAGCAGGCGTTGGTGAATCGTCGTTTCCCTCAAGAACGGAACCGAGAAACTGACCTATTTTTATGCTGTTTGGTTTCATGTGTCATTATGTTTACGTTCACGAGTGAAACGGAAATGTTGTGTACGATTGAGAGCGTGCAAGCGAGGACGTAACCATTTCATGGGGGGGGGGGGTGATTAAATGCACTAAAACATATTTTATGAATTGTTTCCACGGTACATTTAAATTAAAAAAGTATCTTTTGAGCTACAGATAACCGTTCTTTCACTTTCTGCCGAGGTATATCAGGTTATGTAGTGTTTCCTCTTTATCGGTAGCCCTGAAATATATTGTTTATGATATGCGCATGTTATGATATCTGCTGGCCTTTTTATAATAACATCCTATCGTTTTAAAGAAGAAAATTGTAAATTTGTCACATTTTTTTATTTTGATAGTCAATAACAGTAACGGAATGTCATTGAATGGTAGCCCCTATGTATACATTATATGCGTACATTTGATGATATTTGCTGGTCGTTTTATAATAACATCCTGATACATGTACTCTATAAAAAGGAGAATTGTATATTTGTCTGATTTTTTTATATAATAGTCGATGATAGTATCTGTATATGTCATTGAACTCTTACCTTCCTTTCACTCTCTGTACTAAGATTTGAATTTATCCTTTCTTAACCGTCCGTCTGCATTTCCTGTATGCGTCATAACCCCATCTCTCTTTGTATCGTTCCCCTTCTCTCTCTCAACCTCCTCTCGCTCGCTCACTCCATCTCTCTTATCTTTTCTCTTTATTTTTTATCCTGATCTCTGTCTGCCCCTTGCACTCTCTCTAGATGAACAATTAATTTGATCCCTCCTCACAGTGTTTCTCGATCGCTCCATCTCTATCTCTCTCTCTCCTTCTATCTTTCCTCCTCTCTCTGTCTCTCTCTGTCTCTATATATAAATATATATCTCCCTCTCTCTCTCTCTCTCTCTCTCTCTCTCCTCTCTCCCCCCCTCTCTCTTTCTCTCTCTCTCCTCTCTCTCTCACACACACTCACACACACCCACTCACACACACACACACACATACACACACACACACACACGCACACACACACACACACCTTCTCTCTCTTTATACCGTATACATCGCTCCTGTCTATTCATCTCTCTCTCTCTCTCTCTCTCTCTCTCTCTCTGTCTATCTACATTAGTACTACGTTTGTCCCCTTCTACCTTTCCTTGCCACTCTCTCTCTCTCTCTCTGTACCAATATGATGTGTAAGCCTCCTCATCTTCTCTATAGATTAGCATGAAACTGCATTCACCATTTGCAGTGAAGAAGCTTGAAGATGATGATTTTTCCCATCACCGTAAATTTGCTCCTAACGCTATTTTTATTGCTTTTCAAGCAAGTGCCCTTGAATGACGGGCTTACCCATATTTTGCCCTTTCTCCTCGACAAATATGAAGATATAATCGTTCCACCACACCTTGGGCCGTGCTTACATATCAACAAAGTGAAGTGGGTAGGACGGGCATGGGAGGACAATGCGTGCAAATACTGCAAAACGAAGAGTGCTTGCATTCATCCATTCTTGGTGGCGCCGTACAGGCGTCTGAGATATAACTCCGTTTATGCTAAATATTAATTCATTGTTCATGTTTAGATGTTTAGGCTTCGTGAATCATGGTCTAGTAAGAATGCCATTTTTTACCACGGAACTGCAGTAATGAAAAAGGTGTGGCTTAATTACAACCTATAATGAATATATTAATTTCATTCATAAAATGTCGTATATTGTCATCTGTATAGAAAGACTAAGCAAGGAAACAAGAAAAGCGGTTTTGATAAGTACCTAGTCTTATTTTACAAGTTACTTGAGTATAGGTTTCAATGGAAAATATCGTTCACCGGAAAAACAAAATGTAGTCTTAATTGACAAGTGGTCTTTCTTTACAATTGATCGTTAAAGCAGGTTTCACCGTACCAGGTTTACCAAACCGATTGTTTACTATGGGTTTAAAATGTAATTTATCACGAAAGTGTGTGTTGCCTTAGTATTGAAGTATCAAATTTAAAAAAAATATTTAAGGCTGGTGCGTGGAATATATCTCACTGCGCTATACCATAATGGAATGTGTGCCAAACAAAATGCTGCTCTGTACGATTTATTTATATATTTGATATTCATTCACCATAACTATGTTCACATCTTACCAAGATATAAAAAAACATATGTGCTAGCCGCCCGCCTCCTACAAATACAGACACACCTATCAGTAACCTAATTCTCAATACGGAAATGCAAATTGATACTGTTTACGTTGTTATGCAGCATATTTTGTTCCTGTTATGATTGGCGAGGTGAATAAAAGAATGATGAAAAAGTTATGAGGAACGGGAAGACGAGTGAGTAGAGAGACGGAATGGATGGATAGAAAGAAAGAGAGAGAGAGAGAGAGAGAGAGAGAGAGAGAGAGAGAGAGTTGGGTAGGGGGGGGGGCGTGGAAGGGAGGGGTTGGAGTGAAACACAAAAAGGTGCAAATATAATATAAACATATCGTTGATAATAAGAAACGGAAAGCAAATAAGACGGAATGGTTGGAGGAAAATATATGAGGCTCCATGGGAAGAGAGAAGAGATGTAGAGAGAGAGAGAGAGAGAGGGGGGGGGGGATGAATGATACATTGAGAAAAAAATCAGAAAATGTGTTTATGTGTAAGTGTGTGAGAGGCAGATATAGAGTGAAAGAGATGGAGAGATAGGCATAGAGACATAAAGAGAGAAAGAGAGAGGGAGAAAGAGAGAGAGAGAGAGAGAAAGGGAAGTGAAAGAAGAGCTGTCGTGTTATCATTATAGAGGGAAAGAATAATAAATAACGCAAGGGGACGCTATGAGCATATGAAATACTAGCCTGGAGGACACCTGTCAGCTCAATTTGTCGCTCCTGAAACAAAAGGCACACGGGGCTTGGAATGGGCGGTTTTATCAGACATGGACAACCCACCTTGTGCGTTAGCAATCATATTTGTGTTTTTTTTTTGTTTTGTTCTGTAGTGTGTGGGTATGTATACCTTCATATGCATCTGTTTGTGAATTAAACGTTGGAATAATCTAAAGGTAATCAGGCCGTATACAAGCAAAATTGCAAAGTCAAATTCATTGCACTTCGAAATGCTCCTGTATACATGTATGATATTCGTTAACACAGTGCGTGCATTCACAAATACTGCACTGAAAACACATTGGTTACCATGGAGTCTGGCACAGGACTGGTTAAGATCACCTCGCACCTTGCAAATAATGCCTAGAAGAATACATGGTAATGTAAACATCTGTCTGCGCGCTTGATTATTACTTTTGGTTGGTGACGTCAGTGGGACCATTTTCGAGCCGCCAGGTACACGATCTGGTATCGTCGCATGGGGCGTTCGTGCTGATCAAGAAGGAGTTGTAGCGTGAACCTTTAAACTCTTGGACCGGCATTGCAGGGTTTTTTTTTTAACCTGTGGGCCAGATTAAGTGCAGCTGCATGGGGATCATGTGTGCAGCTCTTGCAAAGAATGCAACGATATCGCTGAAAGAGTCAAGTCTATTTGCACCAGTGATTTGTTTTTGACCAAACACTTCATATTAATCGCATAGAGCAACATTTACTTATATAATCCTCATCCATGTAACTATTTATGCGAAAAAATAACGCAAGCGGTATGCTGCCTTCACTCACCACTTGCATTATGGTGTGAAGGCGTTCCCGCCGCGGCAAAACCTAAACAATCCTTTACCCAGCAATGTATGGGTGCCAAGCCGATTTATCCGTCCGCAAGAGGCGAGAAAACGTGTAAGAGACCTTAGAAGGAGTATTATCTGGTTTGGGCAAGCAGCAGCAGTTAAACTGCTCCGTGTGAACGTATCTTTAACGTTCTACTAGTGTAGCAGCACGTCCGTGTGCGCATGTTTCAGCAGTGCCGTGGGCACCCCAACGCTCCATGACGCACACACAATTTCCGCTTGAACATAGACGCCCACAACACATAGAACATGCACGGAACCGATTGTGAAGCCCCCCAGAGTGACGAGTGTGATTAACCCCGTGACCCTTTTCACGCATGGAAGTCGCTTCGAGTGGCGTGAAATGGGTTAAACGCCACACTAGTGGTTAACAACCCGTGAAACTTCCTCTAGTAATTACCGGCCAAGCTGGGGCCAACCTTTAGGGCACCCGTCCGTGCGTGCTGCACCTAAAGCGTGTTCGCTAGCTTGGAGAGAAGATGTGCTGGTGGTGGGGTTGGGGTGATGGTGGTGTGGGGATGGGGGCCGGGGCGTAGTGGAGGAATTTAGAGGCGAATGTCTCCACCCTGCATTTTTATATAATGTACAATGCATGTATCGATTCTTTAGAGAATAATTATGGACCTAGTAAGTGGCCCACACTTAAGAGAAGGGGTGTGTGTGTGTGTGTGTGTGTGGGGGGGGGGGGGGTGGTGAGGCGGCGGAGGGGAGTGTTAAGTGGAGGAATTTATCTGCAAATGTCTCACACTGAATCTTCATATAATGCAAAATGCATAAATCGATTTGTTAGGGATTCAGAAGGGACCTTGTCAGACGCCCTCGATGAATGGACGAAATATAAACGGTTTTATTTTTAATATGTTCTTTGCCAGATAAATCATTGCTCGTTAATATTTAGGTGTATAACTAATTCCAGTATGCAACGATGACCCCAAAATATTTGATGAACAGACGTTAGTCTTTCATGATTTTTCTAAGCGTTTTGTGTTTAAACTATTTATTTACACCCTCACATCACTTATAGAGCAGCATTTTGTCTGGAACAAAAATGGCAAATCATTCATGACACATGCCTATTTCGTCTTTACAAACCTGAGAAATATGCCTATGGATGGTCTCGTTTGCTATACTGGAGTGAAATAAATAAAAATTAACGTACACTAGACAAGAACATAAGCCCGCTTTTTTTTTTCTATCCAGTGGTATATTTATGATAACAATTGATTGACTTCGTTTAATACAAATTGAACAAAAGCCCTCTGGTAATTATTATCTTAGCCCTCAAAATTATTCTCAACAGATAAACCACAATATTCCCATCATCACCCCTACCATCGACATGTCCATGACAAACAAGATGGTCAGCACATTACACACAGTAATGTATGCCACACCCATCCAACCACGAGTTTACATGTGTCTTTTTGGCATGATGGAGCCAGACAGGTGTACCTAGAAAAACATCCGCTACCAAGGAACTTTTTTTCGACATTTCATTATTTGCCCCGCGGGGCAATATTGCTTCAAACCTCTATGTATTTTTTACCAATTAACTTTACTGTTTTTGGTGATGGTATTTATAAGAAGTTGCCATTGATTTTAACTGTTGTATTTATTGTCATATTACATATCCCCCTCCTCCCCCTTATATACATTAAAACTCACCTACCTTCCCACATATTTTGAAATTTTATCGTATTTACACGGTTTTCCTTTGTATTTTGGTTGTTTTATCGCCTAGAAATGTTCTCGAGACATGACTAAACTGTCAAGATGCTCACGACACCGGGAGTATGTCATTCTATCCCAAGGTGTTTTTGTAAGTAGCGCAGGAGCTAAGGTATATCCACGAGCGTGTATTTAAGCCATTAGGGACCAAGTAACACAAATCCAAATGTGGTTTAAGGCTTTAACCTTCGAAATCCAGTATTGAAAGTAATACGCAATTCATCCCACACAAGGGCGTATACAAGTCTACTCGAGATGAATCAATGTTTGTCGTGATATGTATCGCTTTGTAATGAATTTTCACAAGAAAAAAAGAGTTATCAAAAAGTTATCAAAATGTTATCAAAATGTTACGCAACGCGCTGTCATTGGCAACGTTTTTTCCGTTGTAATAAATTACAAAAGAACAAACCTTAACTCAATATGATCTTAGTGTTGTCGATATTAAAGCTAAATAATAAAAGTTTTGGTCTAGTTGTAGAAAGGAAAAAGTAAAACTGCCACGAAGAAGGAAGACATCCTTAACCCTACTCGTGCCAGATACGCTCTTATTTAATATTAATTACATACAACTAGTTAAAAATGAACATAAACATTGTCCGAAGTAGACTTAGATGGTGTTTGGTTTATGTTGAACACTCGGGGAAAAAAGATAACGGAGACGGAACACAATATCAACAGTTTAAGAAAATAACTGTAAAACAAAGTGCACTTATTTGGAACGATGTAATAGGAGTTTGAAAATATGTACGCCGCTTTGATTTTGTTTCACTTGATTACATTACAAGTAAGGCAGTTATCACGCTAAATTAATAAAAGTAATAGTCATATGTTAATGACTTCTAATACAATTATTACTCAGCTAAATCAAGACTTTATGAATGAAAAATATGGACTCTGTCTATTTTACTTACATAGAATTTGAATTGCCCATCCATGTATTTTCAGAAAGAAGGACCCTCGTAGTTTTGTTTAAGACTGTGAAGTGTTTCAACAACTGCATATCGTTTATGCGGAGAGCGAATTCTTCTAAACATGCCATCACGAAATGCAAAATGTTGTAATTTACATAGTTCAGTAGTCCAAATTATTCACGTCCAATGGCGAAACTATAATTTAACATTTGTAGTTTTCCCCTTGACCTCATTCCAAGCGATTCATTTAACCCTTCGCATTTGGAGAGTGCCTCTGCTTGCCTTGATCCTCGTGACAGACACAAGACCCGGTATGCACAGTATTTCCGCAAGCACAGCGGGTGCCAGCCTCGTGTCAGCCGTTCCTTCAAGCGATCCGCGCTAATCGAATTACCCGAGGCACAGGCTCCCGCGGCTCTCCCGTTTAAACTCCTGGGAACACAGAAATTTGACACAATTATCAGCCATTTAGTAAGATAGCGGGGGAGTCTGGGCGAAGAAGTTGTCGCCTTTTATATCCATGCTCATGCAGCTCCATGGAACAACGAAACATTAATACCTCCTATGCCAGTAAACTGTTTTTCAATGCGATTGACGGTACCAAAATTAACGAATGGCGGATAGATTACTAGCGCGGCCTACAGCGACACATTTTTTGAAACTATGATCATCAGTTTACCCTGTAGAAAACTTATTAAAATTCCACATGGCGCTACACGCAGCAATGTTTCATCTTGAATAATTAAGGCTCTGAAACCTAACGGGAATTTGCAATTATAGAAGTAAGCTGATTGGACCCTTCACCTCTTCTCCCTTTATGATTCTACCCTCATTGTACATGTATGCCTTTGTATGGAGAATTGATTATTCTGAGACGATTCCTTCACGTGAGTGTAAGTTAAATGAGATCAGAAACACAAGAATACGACAGAACGGTTACATCGTGTGATCACTTTTAGCATAACACTAATCTCATTTTGTCAAGAATTGTTAGAGTAAGAATGACCTTAACCTACAGTCTACCTTAATGTTGAGTTTTCTTCTTTGTATTTACTTTCCAGAATCCACTTCCCACACGGCTATCACCGACATGGCCAGCTATGATTCCGTGGACTCGTCCTTAAACTCGAGCTTCGGAAATGTCTCCCTCTACGAGGATCCGTACTTGCAGACGCCAATCAAGCAGATCCTCATCACGGTCTACACCATTATCTTTGCGCTCAGCTTCTTCGGCAACATCCTCGTCGTCTTCGTCATCGCCCGCAACAAGAGCATGCACACGGTCACCAACTTCTTCCTGGCGAACCTCGCGCTGGCCGACCTCCTTGTGGCGCTGTTCTGCGTGATTCCACAGCTGTTGTGGTTCGTCATGGAGAGCTGGCCGCTCGGGCTGGCCATGTGCAAGCTTCATAAATACATGAATAGCGCTGCAACGACCGCGTCCATCTTGATCCTGACAGTGATTTCGGTGGAGCGGTACATCGCAATCCTTCACCCGCTGGAAACTCGACGAGTGCTTACCACTCGCCGCCTCACCATCACGGTCATGCTGGTCTGGATCCTGAGTGCTGTGGTAAACATCCCCGTGGCATTGTTCTACGAGCTGTACAGCTACGACGGAAAGTTGTTCTGCAACCCGTCAATGCTCACAACGGAGGGAGCACGCATCCATACCATCGTCTTCACCGTGTTCTCCTACACCATTCCGCTGATCATCATGGCAGTCCTGTACGGGATCATCTCGCGGAAGTTGTGGACCACGAGCACGGGGAAGCGAGTTTTCACCGGCCGCGACGACGCCGGTCTACAGCGGAGCACGACGGGGTCCAGATTCACCGGCCGCATCACTGGTCGGTTCTCGAAGGCCAAGCCGAGCTCGTCCTCCGACTCGAGCAGATGTAACGCGGTTGGTAACATCTACCGTCCGGACAATGACAAGGATGGGACCGTGATCATCGAGATGAGGAACGTCGATCAGACCAAGGATGGAGGGATCAAATCCAAGCTGGAGGAAGTCACCCGAGAACCTACGCCCCGAAACCAAAAGATCGGCCCGTTTTTCGTGGATGAACCAACAGATGATCTCGACACCGATGGCATTACCTCTGAGGTTATTGAAAGTAAGACGCCTCTCAAAGCTAACGAAGGAAACAACAATCTGAACGGGGTCAAGCAGCCGGAAGAGAAGGCCATCTCTGCGGTTTCTGGCTCAAAGCATTCCGAGAAGAAACCCTGCGACGCTAAGCTCGCGCGCAACCAGTCGTGTATGTCTGTCGGGCCCCGCTCCACGAAACGCGGAAAGGATGATATTGCCAGCGGAGCCGCGCGCGGGAAAGGACGCGACAAGGTCATGGCCGCGCGTAAGAAAGTAATCCGTCTTCTTGTTTTTATCATCGTTTCTTTCGCTGTCTGCCTTTTCCCTGTTCAGCTGCAAATGTACTGGCAAGCATTCGGGTACCAGAGAATCCTCATAAGCACTGCTGGAATCTACGTTCTCCCTTTCTCACACGCTCTCTATTTCTTCAACAGCGCCCTCAATCCTTTCCTCTACGCATTCTTTTCGGACAACTTCCGGGCCAAGTTCAGGCAAACACTGAAACTGCACAGGCGCACAAACCAGATGAGTGCCAAGTCTAAGGCCGGGCTTCAGCGACTTCATAGTATGACATCATACGCTCAAACGGAAGTGATGTATGTCTCATCTTAAACCAGCCTGGAAGCGTTATGCTAAGAATATTGACATCCTATTAAACAATGTTTTCTATAGCATGGATTGATCTTGCATCTTCAGGCAAAGACAACTGCGACTTGCTATGCCACTCGGCTGAGAAACCGGAGATTCTCTCCGAGCTTCTCGATATGCCGACGACACAACACGGTATACATTGCACAAACGCTGATCGCACTAGTCTATACCTCGCCTTCCTGGCAAAGTCAAAAGTATTCAACAACTCTGAAAAGAAGCAAAGAAGAAGTGTTTAGGGGATCGTTTTGATAACTCACACTCTGCTGAAATCAAATGTATAAAGTCAGTAAATATCATTGCTCGATAGAGATACTCGCACGTGGCCAAAAATAACATCCATGGCAATGTGAATGTTTACCCCTTATGTGTAGGGAAATCTGCAGCTTTATGGGATTTGTACGTATTATATGTGCAAAAATGCATAAATTGAGGGGAAATAGTTTAAAAGGGCTTTAAAATCCTAGATAACAAGTTGATTTTAATAAAAGTAAACAAAGCAAGAAAAAGAAACAAGTAGGCAAACAAAAGGAGAGAAATACTTTAGAAGAAAAAAAAACATGTTCATTGCCATACCGGTATAGCATTTTTTAGGCTATATTCATGTATGATACATGTATTTTTTTTTTTGTACAGATACAGTACATAAAACAAATAATGACGGAACACCATATGCAAATAGTGGATCTGCAAAATAAGGTCACTGCATTACAAATTGTTTTCATTTTATACCTGAGTCTCACACGATATTGCCGTTAATGCGTTTCTCTTGTTTCCATGCTGATATTTGAAACAGCCCTAAGGGCTAAATCATTGTTAAATACCTTTTAGGTTTCTATTGTTGCATTATTAAACAAATAATGCAATCAAATCATACATACCATTGTCCTCTCTCGAAAGAGACATGACATGAGCACGTAGGAGTGAGATGATCCTTTGGATTGATGAAGGGAATTTCAACAAAATTGGTGACCTTTTGTGGATTTGAAAAATATAGTTTCAACGTAGTGCCACAAAAAATGTACTTGCATAAATAGTTATTCCCCAGCGTGATGTGAAGAGCGGACCGGACTGAGGAGAAATACTAACATTATCGGGTTTTTTCTTGATTACCATTTGAATAAGTTGCTTGGATCATACGGTATGGCAAAATGGCTCTGTTTGAGCGTAACATAACAAGATTTTGACATCGTGTTATAAATCATTTATGCCATCAAAATGTACTAGTCTCCTTTCTGCAATGTGTTGAGATGATTTAGCTAAATGTGTTTCGAATTATATGCGAAAAACTGATATATTGTGCAGTATATCAGATTGTCCAGTGATATGAGTAGTAATCCATATTTTGTTTTAATATGTTGCAACTCATAATACGTGTAATAGCTCAGATGTACAATAGTGAATAATTATACAGACGAGATTATAAAGATAAAACTTGTAGTGGTAAGAAATCTCCAATTCTCCTGAAATCGCTAGAATATGCAGAATAATTGCTTATAAGGTATATATATATATATATATATATATATATATACCTGTATATATATGAGGTGTTTGTGTTTTTAAGGTGAATTGTTGATTAAAGCTAGTCCGTAAGAGACTCGGTAACCACGAAAGCGAGTTAATTGAATAGGCCAACCGCAAATTAGCATTATTATAATCAAAATAACACGCGCCATGTTGTTACTTGTAACAACATGGCAACAACATGGCGCGTGTTATTTTGCTACCTATTGAAATCGAGAATGTTACGGGTAACAACATGACGAGTTGTTATTTTGCTACCTATTGAAACCGAGTTGGCCAAGCTATGTGTACAGATAGTTCCGATGCTGCTGTAAGATTAACTTCCTCAGTTAACTTCCTTTCGTGGTTACCGAGTCTCTCACAATCTAGCTTTAACCTGTCTAATAAAACCGAGTTGGCCAAACTCCTTGTAAAGATCGTTCTGAACCCTATTAATTGCGTTCTAGCTCCACCTAGGGGGAGATTTATGAAATACCAATCGCTAATGCCTGATTCCGGGTCCCTCAATCGTGCTCTCAGATGTTGATTGCATTAGTGAATGACTAAATAATACTCGATTGTATTTTGTGTATACAAATGATGAAACAAATCTACAAGTAGCACATTGAGGGTTAATAATATTATTTAGAGGCGATTCTTTCGCGTGCCTAGACGATAGAAAATGGACAGATTTTAAAATATGAAGCTCTCTAGTCAGATTTTAGGATTACCACTTGCCTTCATCCTCTTTAATTCAGATTCGTACATTGATATTGTCGCTGTATAAGTTGCACTAATGAGCCCTATTAATTAATGATAAAACTACGCAGAGTAGAGGAAGGCATTTTAGTATTATGGACGAGCAACATATACAAAAAACAAGTATTCCTCTTTGAAATGTGCGCAAAGAATAAATGTATGACTTGAGCAGACGATACGCTGTGCAAAGCCTAGATGTCATGGAGATGTTTTCTCATTCTAGCAGAAAGTTAATATGTTATGAAGCTAGATTTCATATTAACAGGAAACACGACACATCGTATGGCATGATTCTGTAATAAAAGAGGAAAACTAGAATGATGGTGATTTCACGAAAAGGCAGGGTAAGCGGTTTGTGTGCCAGATAAAATGCTGCTCTACGGGACTTGGGTGTCTTGTAAAAAAAAATGCACTTGTGGTACACAACGGTTTAAGCAGAATGTAGTTTATGTGATTTAATGCACTTTATGTACACTAACCGGCCTATCTAAAAGAATTACTTCATCAGCGGTCACGTAGGCTTATATACCTTTAAGCCAAAATGATTGTAAAATTTTAAATAAACGTTGATATGGATTGACTATTTAAGTTCAAGCATGATGACATGACATCACGTGATGTGGTGGATACATCATACGATTGTTTTCCTAGCTTGTCTAACCTCGTGTGAAATCTATGACTCACGTTCCATTCCGATCTGAAGCGTAGATGGCGCCATTGATAACATTTCTAGTTGGTGTCGCAATGTATGGAGTTAGATATCGAAATGAGCACGCAGCAACGACCAATACATCAACATATGTTGTCATTGGTACTGTATATTAATATAATTACTGCTATATACCACTGCCACTACTACTACTATTACTACTACTACTACTACTACTACTACTACTACTACTACTACTACTACTACTACCACTACTGCTACTACTACTACTACTACTACTACTAAACATACTACTACTACTACTTCTACTACTACTACTACTACTACTACTACTACTACTACTACTACTGCTACTACTACCTAGTAGTACTACTACCACAACCACTACTACGACTACTACTATTGGTATTACTTCTAGTACTACTTCTTCTACTACTACTATCACTACTACTACTACTACTACTACTACTACTACTACTACTATCACTACTACTACTACTACTACTACTACTACTACTACTACTATCACTACTACTACTACTACTACTACCACAACCACTGCTACGACTACTACTACTGGTACTACTTCTAGTACTACTACTTCTACTACTACTATCACTACAACTACTACTACTACTACTACAACTACTACTACTACTACTACTACTACTACTTCTACTATCACTACTGCTGCAACTTCTTCCACTTTACACTGATATAATGATAATGGTAACAGTAATCATAATGATATTTTTATTATATACATTGTACAATCAACCTACGTGTAATAACTGCTGTATTTTTTACCAATATTACTATGACTACTTTTAAAAACATTTGTATAATAACGATTGGTTTGACAATTTTCAATCTGATAACGGCAATAAATTACCAAAATACTGTTTCCCTCTACTACCTCGCCTATACGACGGCTGACAATTACTGTTGTAAACGTACATACTACTATCACTATCACAACTGCTGCTACTTCTCCTAATGATACTCATAATATAACCACTACTACTACTGCTACTGCTGCTGCCACCACCACTATTACTACTACTACTACTACTACTACTACTACTACTACTACTACTACTGCTACTACTACTACTACTACTATCACTATTACTACTACTACTACTGCTACTGCTACTACTACTACTACTGCTACTAAAACTACTTCTACCACTACTATTACTACCACTACTACTACGTATACTATATCTACTATAAACGCCACCCCTACCATTATCATTACTTCTACTATAAGTAATATCACTACGAAGCGAAATACATCTGCTAGTTGCCGTGCTAGTAAGACTATTGCAGATAACATTGTTAACCTACTTATATTTCTAAATACAACTGACACAGTTTAATAACACCAATATTATTGCAGTTTTACATTTCCTACTGAATCTAAAAAAACAATGATGCTATGCCTATGGTAGTACTTACTCCTCACTATACTAGTACTACTACTGCTGATACCATTACTACCACCACTACTACTGCTAGAAGCGTTGCTGCTGCTTCTTATACTACAAGTACTACCACTACTTCAACTTTTACTACCACTGATACTTCTTTCTACTACTTTCTCAACTACTAATGCTAATACTACTACTTGTTACTATTACTACCTATACCAGTCCTAGTTTTACCACGGCTACTACATCTACCGCTTACATGACCGCTGCTATTACTACTACTTCTACTACTACTTCTACTACTACTACTACTACTACTACTACTACTACTACTACTACTGCTGCTGCTGCTGCTGCTGTTGATACCTCTACCACGAGTACTACTACAACTAATATCTAAATAACTACAACTACATTAATGCTTATCATGTTATTACATTTTCATAATTCATTCGCAAGCAATGATTCTATTCACGAAACTAATATCATAAAATCCAATCCACTCCGCTTTTACTACTACTTCTACTACTACTACTACTACTACTACTACTACTACTACTACTACTATTACTAGTACTTCTACTACTACTGCCACTATTATTACTCCTTCTACTACCATCACTTCAACTACTATTATTACTACTACTACTACTACTACTACTACTACTACTACTACTACTACTACTACTACTAATACGACTACTACTACCTGTACGTCTACTTCTGGTATTAATTGTAATACTTCTGCTTCATTAACTAAAACAACAACATCAACATCAACTATTACCATAGATGATATCAGCTCTACTACTACTATCATCATTGATATTAATGCAGCAGCAACTACTACTATTACTACTACTCATCCTGTAACTTCAATTACTACCGCTATTGCTACTACTTTCATCACTTCTTCTACAAGCTATGCCACTACATCTACTTCAATAATACTACTACAGGATGCATGCACTCATTTGAAAGTTTTATCTGCACACTACGACTACCACTACTATTACTTCTGCTTATAATACTACTACTGCCACATAACTATCACTACCACTACTACTACTACTACTACTACTACTACTGCCACATAACTATCACTACCACTACTACTACTACTACTACTACTACTACTACTACTACTATTACTACTACTACTATTATTTCTATACTATTACTACTACTACTACTACTACTACTACTACTACTAGTACTACTACTACCACTATAGCTACTTCTACTATTACTACTGCATATACATGTAGTTTTAAGGCAGTGCCGTCACCAGCTTTTTTCAAGGGGGTGCGTTTGGGGGGAAAAGACACAAACATTACCAATTCTGATGTGAGGCAGTGCT
>OZ022586.1:13237760-13276765 GCA_963669155.1 Arbacia lixula | reverse complement strand
ATCGCTCCATCTCTCTCTCTCCTTCTATATTTCCTCCTCTCTTTGTCTCTCTCTCTATATATAAATATGTATCTCCCTCTCTCCTCTCTCTCCCCTCTCTCTTTCTCTCTCCTCTCTCTCTCTCTCTCTCTCTCTCTCTCACACACACACACACTCACACACACACCTTCTCTCTCTTTATACCGTCTACATAGCTCCTCTTTATTCATCTCTCTCTGTCTGTCTATCTACATTAGTACTATGTTTGTCCCCTTCTATCTTTCCTTGCCACTCTCTCTCTCTCTCTCTCTCTCTGTACCAATATGACGAGTAAGCCTCCTCATCTTCTCTATAGATTAGCATAAAACTGCATTCACCATTTGCAGTGAAGAAGCTTGAAGATGACGATTTTTCCCATCACCGTAAATTTGCTCCTAACGCTATTTTTATTGCTTTTCAAGCAAGTGCCCTTGAATGACGGGCTTACCCATATTTTGCCCTTTCTCCTCGACAAATATGAAGATATAATCGTTCCACCACACCTTGGGCCGTGCTTACATATCAACAAAGTGAAGTGGGTAGGACGGGCATGGGAGGACAATGCGTGCAAATACTGCAAAACGAAGAGTGCGTGCATTCATCCATTCTTGGTGGCGCCGTACAGATTCGGAGAGAGTGTGAGATATAACTCCATTTATGTTAAATGTTAATCCATTGTTCATGTTTAGATGTTTAGGCTTCGTGAATCATGGTTTAGTAAAAATGCCATTTTTCCCACGGAACTGTAGTAATGAAAAAGGTGTGGCTTAATTACAACCTATAATGAATATATTAATTTCATTCATAGCCTTCCGTATATTGTCATCTGTATAGAAAGACCAACCAAGGAAACAAGAAAAGCGGTCTTAATAAGCAGGTAGTCTAATTTTACAAGCTGCTTGAGTATAGATTTCAATGAAAAATATTGTTCACGGGAAAAACAAAATGTGGTCCTAATTGACAAGTGGTCTTTCTTTACAATTTGTCGTTAAAGCAAGTTTCACGGTACCAGGTTTACCAAACCGATTGGACACTGTGGGCTTAAAATGTAATTTATCACGAAAATGTGTGTTGCCTCAGTATTGAAGTATCAAAATTAATAAAAAAAAAATATATTGAAGGCTATATCTCACTGTGCTATTCCATAACCGAATGTGTGCCAGACAAAATGCTGCTCTGTACGATTTATTCATCTATACATTGATGATGAGACATCCACAAGTGGCACATTCAGGATTAATATGTATGTACCATAGCTATGCTCACATCTTACCAAGATATAAAAAAGTATGTGCGCGAGCCGCCCCGCCTCCTACATATACAGACACACCTGTCAGTAACCTAATTCTCGATGGGAAAATGCAAATTGATACTGTTTACGTTGTTATGCAGCATATTTTGTTCCTGTTGTGATTGGCGAGGTGAATAAAAGAATGATGAAGAAATGGTAACGAACGGGAAGACGAGTGAGTAGAGAGACGGAATTGATGGATAGAAAGAAACAGAGAGAGAGAGAGAGAGAGTTGGATGGGGCGGGGAAGGGGGGGGGGGTGAAAGTGCGAAAAGCATACTAGCATAACAAAGTTGTAAATATAATAAAAAAATATACATATTGTTTATAACAAGAGATGGGGAGCAAATAAGACGGAAGGGTTGGAGGAATATAGAAGAGAATCGTGGGAAGAAAGAGAGAGAGAGAGAGAGAGAGAGAGAGAGTAATGAATGATACATTGAGAAAAAAAATATCACAAAATGTGTTTATGTGTCAGTGTGTGAGAGGCAGAGATAGAGTGAGAGATGGAGAGATAGGCAGAGAGATAGAAAGAGAGAAAGGGAGAGTGAGAGAGACGGAGAGAGAAAGAGAGGGAGAGAGAGCGAGAGACAGAGAGAGAGAGAGACAGAGAGACAGAGAGAGAGAGAGAATGAAAGGAAGTGAAAGGAGAGCTGCCGTGTTATCATTATAGAGGGAAAGAATAATAAATAACAAAAGGGGACGCTATGAGCATATGAAATACTAGCCTGGAGGACACCTGTCAGCTCAATTTGTCGCTCCTGAAACAAAAGGCACATGGGGCTTGGAATGGGCGATTTTATCAGAGATGGACAACCCACCTGGTGCGTTAGCAATCATATTTGTGTGTGTTTTTTTGTAGTGTGTGGGTATGTATGCCTTCATATGCATCTGTTTGTGAATTAAACGTGGGAATAATCTGAAGGTAATCAGGCCTTATAGAAGCAAAATTGCAAAGTCGAATTCATTGAACTTCGAAAAGCTTCTGTATGCATGCATGGTATGCGTTAACAGAGTGCGTGCTAGGTGTGAATTCCTTCACCAATAATGCACTGAAAACACATTGGTCACCATGGAGTCTGGCACAGGACTGGTTAAGATCACCTCGCACCTTGCAAATAATGCCTAGAAGAATACATGGTAATGTAAACATCTGTCTGCGCGCTTGATTATTACTTTTGGTTGGTGACGTCAGTGGGACCATTTTCGAGCCGCCAGGTACACGATCTGGTATCGTCGCATGGGGCGTTCGTGCTGATCAAGAAGGAGGTGAAGCGTGAACCTTTAAACTCTTGGATCGGCATTGCAGGTTTTTTTTTTAACCTGTGGGCCAGATTAAGTGCCGCTGCATGGGGATCATGTGTGCATGTCTTGCAAAGAATGCAACGTTATCATTGAAAGAGTTAAGTCTATTTGCATCAGTGATTTGTTTTTGACCAAGCGCTTCATATTAATCGCATAGAGCAATATTTATTCATATAATCCCCTACATGTAACTCTATATGCAAGGTGGTGTTATTTAGGAAAAAATCTAAGAAATAACGCAAGCGGTATGCCGCCTCCTCTAAACACCTGCACTATGGTGTGGAGGCGTTCCCAGCGCGGCAAAACCCAAACAATCCTTTACCCAGCAATGTATGGATGCCAGCGCAATTTATCCGTCTGCAAGAGGCGAGAAAACGTGTGAGAGACCTTAGGAAAGGAGTATTATCTGGTTTGGGCAAGCAGCAGCAGTTAAATTGCTATGTGTGAACGTATCTTTAACGTTCTACTTGTGTAGCAGCACGTCCGTGTGCGCATGTTTCAGCACTGCCGTGGGCACCCCAACGCTCCATGACGCACACACAATTTCCGCTTGAACATAGACGCCCAGAACACATAGAACATGCACGGAACTGATTGTGAAGCCCCCCAGAGTGACGAGTGTGATTAACCCCGTGACCCTTTTCACGCATGGAAGTCGCTTTGAGTGGCGTGAAATGGGTTAAACGCCACACTAGTGGTTAACAACCCGTGAAACTTCTTCTTGTAATTACCGGCCAAGCTGGGGCCAACCTTTAGGGCGCCCGTCCGTGCGTGCTGCACCTAAAGCGTGTTCGCTAGCTTGAAGAGAAGATGTGCTGGTGGTGGGGTGGGGGTGATGGTGGTGTGGGGATGGGGGCCGGGGCGTAGTGGAGGAATTTAGAGACGAATGTCTCCACCCTGCATTTTTATATAATGTACAATGCATGTATCGATTCTTTAGAGAATAATTATGGACCTAGTCAGTGGCCCACACTTAAGAGAAGGGGTGTGGGAAGGGGGGGGGGGGGGGGGGTGGTGAGGCGGCGGAGGGGAGTGTTAAGTGGAGGAATTTATCTGCAAATGTCTCACACTGAATCTTCATATAATGCAAAATGCATAAATCGATTTGTTAGGGATTCAGAAGGGACCTTGTCAGACGCCCTCGATGAATGGACGAAATATAAACGGTTTTATATTTAACTATTTATTTACACTCTTACATCACTTACACACATATCAAATAGAGCAGCATTTTGTCTGGAACAGAAATGGCAAATCATTCATGACACATGCCTTATTCGTCCTTACATACCTGACAAATATGCCTATGGATGGCCTCGTTTGCTGTACTGGAGTGAAATAATTAAAAAAGAAATAATGTACACTAGACAAGAACATAAGCCTGTTTTTCTTTCTATCCAGTGGTATATTTAATGATAATAATTGATTGACTTCGTTTAATACAAATCGAACAAAAGCCCTCTGGTAATTATTCTCTTAGCCTTCAAAATTATTCTCAACAGATAAACCACAATATTCCCATCATCACCCCTACCATCGACATGTCCATGACAAACAAGAAGGTCAACACATTACACACAATAAGAAGAAATAAAACGCCTATCCAACCAAACCTCCACTACCAAGGAACTTTTTCGACATTTCATTATTTGCCCCGCGGGGCAATCTTGCTTCAAACCACTATGTATAATTAACTTTAATGTTTTTGGTGATGGTATTTATAAGAAGTTGCCATTGATTTTAACTGTTTTATTTATTGTCATATTACATACCCCCCTCCTCCCCCTCATATACATTAAAACCCACCTACCTTCCCACATATTTTGAAATTTTATCGTATTTACACGGTTTTCCTTTGTATTTTGGTTGTTTTATCGCCTGGAAATGTTCTCGAGACATGACTAAACTGTCAGGATGCTCACGACACCGGGAGTATGTCATTCTATCCCAAGGTGTTTTTGTAAATAGCGCAGGAGCTAAGGTATATCCACGAGCGTGTATTTAAGCCATTAGGGACCAAGTGACACAAATCCAAATGTGGTTTAAGGCTATAACCTTCGAAATCCAGTATTGAAAGTAATACGCAATTCATCCCACACAAGGGCGTACACAAATCTACTCAAGATGAATCAATGTTTGTCGTGATATGTATCGCTATTGTAATGAATTTTCACAGGAAAAAAAGTTATCAAAAAGTTATCAACAGGTTATCAAAATGTTACGCAACGCGCTGACATTGGCAGTGTTTTTTGCGTTGTAATAAATTACAAAAGAATAAACATTAATACAGTATGATCTTAGTGTTGGCGATTTAAAAGCTAAATAATGGTAAGTTTTGGTCTAGTTCTAGAAAAGGAAAAGTAATACTGCTACGAAGAAGGAAGACGGTGCGCCTACAGGTAATGGTGGCGGAGGGTTGTAGTACCTTCTTAACCCTAGATAAGCTCTTGTTCAATATTGTTAAAGCAGGCTACATGTGGCATACAGCTAGTTAAAAATGAACATAAACATCGTCCGAAGTAGACTGAGATGGTGTTTGGTTTATGTTGAACACTCGGAAAAAAAGATGACGGAGACGGAACACAATATCAACAGTTTAAGAAATGAACTGTAAAAGAAAGTGCACTTATTTGGAACGATGTAATGGGAGTTTGAAAATATGTACGCCGCTTTGATTTTTTTTTCACTTGATTACAAGTAAGGCAGTTATCACGCTAAATGAACAAAAGGCATATCTAAATCAAGACTTTATGAATGAAATATATGGACTCTGTCTATTTTACTTACATAGAATTTGGATTGCCCACCCATGTATTTTCAGTAAGAAAGACCCTCGTTGTTTTGTTTAAGACTGTGAAGTGTTTCAACAACTGCATATCGTTTATGCGGAGAGCGAATTCTTCTACACATGCCATCACGAAATGCAAAATGTTGTAATTTACATAGTTCAGTAGTCCAAATTATTCACGTCCAATGGCGAAATTATAATTTAACATTTGTAGTTTTCCCCTTGACCTCATTCCAAGCAATTCATTTAACCCTTCGCATTTGGAGAGTGCCTCTGCTTGCCTAGATTCACGTGACAGACACAAGACCCAGTATGCAGAGTATTTCCGCAAGCACGGCGGGTGCCAGCCTCGTGTCAGCCGTTCCTTCAAGCGATCCGCGCTAATCGAATTACCCGAGGCACAGGCTCCCGCGGCTCTCCCGTTTAAACTCCTGGGAACGCAGAAATTTGAAACAATTATCAGCCATTTAGTAAGATAGCGGGGGAGTCTGGGCGAAGAAGTTGTCGCCTTTTATATCCATGCTCATGCAGCTCCATGGAACAACGAAACATTAATACCTCCTATGCCAGTAAACTGCTTTTCAATGGCGGAGTGGCGAATAGATGGCGGAATGGCGGATAGATTACTAGCGCGGCCTACAGCGACACATTTTTTAAACTATGCTCATAAGTTTACCCTGTAGAAAACTTATTAAAATTCCACATGGCGCTACACGCAGCAATGTTTCATCTTGAATAATTAAGGCTCCGAAACCTAAAGGGAATTCGCAATTATAGAAGTAAGCTGATTGGACCCTTCACCTCTTCTCCCTTTATGATTCTGCTCTCATTGTACATGTATGCCTTTGTATGACGAACAGATTATTCTGAGGCGATTCCTTCACGTGAGAGTGAGTTAAATGAGATCAGAAACACAGGAATACGACAGAACGGTTACATTGTGTGATCACTATTAGCATAACACTAATCTCATTTTCTCAAGAATTGTTAGAGTAAGAATGACCTTAACTTACAGTCTACCTTAATGTTGAATTTTCTTCTTTGTATTTACTTTCCAGAATCCACTTTCCACACGGCTACCACCGACATGGCCAGCTATGATTCCGTGGACTCGTCCTTAAACTCGAGCTTCGGAAATGTCTCCCTCTACGAGGATCCGTACTTGCAGACGCCGATCAAGCAGATCCTCATCACGGTCTGCACCATTATCTTTGCGCTCAGCTTCTTCGGCAACATCCTCGTCGTCTTCGTCATCGCCCGCAACAAGAGCATGCACACAGTCACCAACTTCTTCCTGGCAAACCTGGCGCTGGCCGACCTCCTTGTGGCGCTGTTCTGCGTGATTCCACAGCTGTTGTGGTTCGTCATGGAGAGCTGGCCGCTTGGGCTGGCCATGTGCAAGCTTCATAAATACATGAATAGCGCGGCAACGACCGCGTCCATCTTGATCCTGACAGTGATTTCGGTGGAGCGGTACATCGCAATCCTTCACCCGCTGGAGACTCGAAGAGTGCTTACCACCCGCCGCCTCACCATCACGGTCATGCTGGTCTGGATCCTGAGTGCTGTGGTAAACATCCCCGTGGCGCTGTTCTACGAGCTGTACAGCTACGACGGAAAATTGTTCTGCAACCCGTCAATGCTCACAACGGAGGGAGCACGCATCCATACCATCGTCTTTACCGTGTTCTCCTACACCATTCCGCTGATTATCATGGCAGTCCTGTACGGGATCATCTCGCGGAAGTTGTGGACCACGAGCACGGGGAAGCGAGTTTTCACCGGCCGCGACGACGCCGGTCTACAGCGGAGCACGACGGGGTCCAGATTCACCGGCCGCATCACTGGTCGGTTCTCGAAGGCCAAGCCGAGCTCGTCCTCCGACTCGAGCAGATGTAACGCGGTTGGTAACATCTACCGTCCGGACAACGACAAGGATGGGACCGTGATCATCGAGATGAGGAACGTCGATCAGACCAAGGATGGAGGTATCAAATCCAAGCTGGAGGAAGTCACCCGAGAACCTACGCCCCGAAACCAAAAGATCGGCCCATTTTTCGTGGATGAACCAACAGATGATCTCGACACCGATGGCATTACCTCTGAGGTCATTGAAAGTAAGACGCCTCTCAAAGCTAACGAAGGAAACAACAATCTGAACGGGGTCAAGCAGCCGGAAGAGAAGGCCATCTCTGCGGTTTCTGGCTCAAAGCATTCCGAGAAGAAACCCTCCGACGCTAAGCTCGCGCGCAACCAGTCGTGTATGTCTGTCGGGCCCCGCTCCACGAAACGCGGAAAGGATGATATTGCCAGCGGAGCCGCGCGCGGGAAAGGACGCGACAAGGTCATGGCCGCGCGTAAGAAAGTAATCCGTCTTCTTGTTTTTATCATCGTTTCTTTCGCTGTCTGCCTTTTCCCTGTTCAGCTGCAAATGTACTGGCAAGCATTCGGGTACCAGAGAATCCTCATAAGCACTGCTGGAATCTACGTTCTCCCTTTCTCACACGCTCTCTATTTCTTCAACAGCGCCCTCAATCCGTTCCTCTACGCATTCTTTTCGGATAACTTCCGGGCCAAGTTCAGGCAAACACTGAAACTGCACAGGCGCACAAACCAGATGAGTGCCAAGTCTAAGGCCGGACTTCAGCGACTTCATAGTATGACATCATACGCTCAAACGGAAGTGATGTATGTTTCCTCTTAAACCAGCCTGGTCGCGTTATGCTAAGAATATTGACATCCTATTAAACAATGTTTTATGAAGTATGAATTGATCTTGCATCTTCAGACAAAGACAATTGCGACTTGCTATGCCACTCGGCTGAGAAACCGGGGATTCTCACGGAGCGTTTCGATATGCCGACGACATAACACATATCTATACATTGCACAAACGGTGATCGCACTAGTCCATACCTCGCCTTCCTGGCAAAGTCAAAAGTATTCAACCACTCTGTAAAGAAGCAAAGAAGAAGTGTTTAGGGGATCGTTTTGATTACTCACACTCTGCTGAAATCAAATGTATAAAGTCAGTGAATATCATTGCTCGATACAGATACTCGCACGTGGCAAAAATTAACATGCATGGAAATGTAAATTTCTCCCCTTATGTTTCAGGAAATCTGCAGCTCTATGGGATTTGTATGTATTATATGTGCAAAAATGCATAAATTGAGGGGAAATAGTTTAAAAGGACTTTAAAATCCCAAATAACAAGTTGATTTTAATAAAAGTAAACAAGTAAACCAACAAAAGGAGAGAAATAGTTTAGAAAAAAAAACATGTTCATTGCCATACCGGTATAGCAACTTGTAGGCTGTATTCGTGTATAATAAATGTATTTTTTTATTTGTACAGATACAGTACATAAAACAAATAATGACGGAACACCATATGCCAACAGTGGATCTGCAAAATAAAGTCACTGCATTACAATTTATTTTCATTTTATACCTGAGTTTAATGCGTTTCTCTTGTTTCCATGTTGATATTTGAAACAGCCCTAAGGGCTAAATCATTGTTAAATACCTTTTAGGTTTCTATTGTTGCATTATTAAACAAATAATGCAATCAAATCATACATACCATTGTCCTCTCTCGAAAGAGACATGACATGAGCACGTAGGAGTGAGATGATCCTTTGGATTGATGAAGGGAATTTCAACAAAATTGGTGACCTTTTGTGGATTTAAAAAAAATGTAGTTTTCACATAGTGCCACAAAAATGTACTTGCATAAATATTTATTCCCCAGCGTGATGTGAAGAACGGATCGGAGTGAGGCGAAATACTAACATTATTGGGGTTTTTCTTAATTACCATTTGATAAAGTTGCTTGGACCATACGGTATTGATTGGTAAAAGGGCTCCTTTCATGCCTTTTGAGCGTAAAAAAACAAGATTTGGATATCGTTTTATTAATCATTTATGCCATCAAAATGTACTTGTCTCCTTTCTGCAATGCGTTGACATGATTTAGCTAAATGTATTTCGAATTATATGCGAAAAAGTGATATACTGTGCATTATGTCAAATTGTCCAGTAATATGAGTAGTCATCCAAATTTTGTTTCAATATGGTGCAACTAATAATAGCTCAGATGTGCAATAGTGAATGTACAGACGAGATTATAAATATAAAACTTGTAGTGGTAAGAAATCTCCACTTCTCCTGATATCGCTAGAATATGCAGATTGATTACTTACAAGGTATATATATGAGGTGTTTGTGTTTTTAAGGTGAATTGATGATGCCAGTTTGACAGATTCGAGCTGGTCCGTAAGAGACTCGGTAACCACGAAAGCGAGTTAAGTGAATAGGCAAACCGCAAATTAACGTAAAGCTGCATCAAAACAATATATACATATAGCTTGACCAACTCGGTTTCAAAAGGTAGCAAAATAACGCGCGCCATGTTGTTACTTGAAACAACATGGCAACAACATGGCGTTATTTTGCTACCTATTGAAATCGAGAATGTTACGGGTAATAACATGGCGAGTGTTATTTTCATAGCTATTGAAATCGAGAATGTTACGGATAACAACATGGCGCGTGTTATTTTGATATCTATTGAAACCGAGTTGGCCAAGCTATGTGTATAGATAGTTCTGATGCAGCTGTATGATAATTTGCGGTTGGCCTATTCAATTAACTCCCTTTCGTGGTTACCGAGTCTCTCACAATCTAGCTTTAATCTGTCTAATAAAACCGAGTTGGCCAAACCCCTTGTAAAGATGGTTCTGAACTGTATTGCGCTCTAGCTCCACCTAGTGGTATCTTTATGAAATACCAATCACTAATTTCTGATTCCGGGTCCCTCAATCGTGCTCTTAGATGTTGATTGCACCAGTAAAAGACACAATGAGGGTTACAATATTATTTCGAGGCGATTCCGTCACGTGCGAAGTCGGTAGAAAATGGACAGATTTTAAAATATGAAGCTCTCTGGTCAGAGTTTATGATTACCACTAACCTTCATCCTCTTTGATTTAGATTCGTACGTAGATATTGTCGCTGTATAAGTTGCACTAAGGATCCCTATTAAATATGCCCAATTGAACACTGTGGATAATAACTGCACTTGTCATAGCCTTAGGATGGCTTAGATTATGAGCAGAGGAAATGATAAAACTACGCAGAGTAGAGGAAGGCATTTTCGTATTATGGACGAGTAAAATATACAAAAAACAAGTATTCCTCATTGAAATGTGCGGAAAGAATAAATGTATGACTTGAGCAGACGATACGCTGCATAAAGCCTAGATGTCATGGAGATGTTTTCTTATTCTAGCAGAAAGTTAATAGATTTCATATTAACAGGAAACACGACATACCGTATGGCGTGATTCTGTAAAAAAAAAAAGAGGAAAACTTGAATGATGGTGATTTCACGAAAAGGCAGGGTAACCGGTTTGTGTGCCAGACAAAATGCTGCTCTATGGGACTTGCGTGTCTTGTAAAAAAAATGAACCTGTTGCACACAAAGGGTAAAGCAGAATGTAGTTTCTGTAATGTAATGCACTTTATGTACACTTACCGGCCTATCTAAAAGAATAAGTTCAACGGCCACGTTGGCTTAAATGATTGTAAAATTTTAAATAAACGTTGATATGGATTGACTATTTAAGTTCATGTATGAAGACATGACATCACGTGATGTGGTCGATACATCATACGATTGTTTTCCTAGCTTGACTAACCTCGTATGCATTCTATGACTCACGTTCCATTCCGATCTGAAGCGTAGATGGCGCCAATGATAACATTTCTCGTTGGTGTCGCAATGTATGGAGTTAGATGTCGAAATGAGCACGCAGCAACGACCAATACATCCACATATATTGTCACTGGTACTATATATTAATATAATTACTGCTATATACCACTGCCACTACTACTACTACTATCATGAATACTACTACTACTACTACTACTACTACTACTACTACTACTACTACCACCACTACTACTACTACTACTACTACTACTACTAAAACTACTACTACTACTACTACTACTACTACTACTACTTCTACTACTACGACTACTACTATCATGACTATTGGTATTACTTCTAGTACTACTACTTCTACTACTACTATCACTACTACTACTACAACTACCACAACCACTGCTACGACTACTACTATTGGTACTATTTCTAGTACTACTACTTTTACTACTACTATCACTACTACTACTACTACTACTACTACTACTACTACTACTACTACTACTACTACTTCTACTATCACCACTGCTGCAACTTCTTCCACTTTACACTGATACTTATAATGATAATGGTAACAGTAATCATAATGATATTTTTATTACATTGTACAATTAACCTACGTGTAATAACTGCTGCATTTTACCAATATTACTATGACTACTTTTAAAAACATTTGGACCATAAAGATTGGTTTGACAATTTCCAATCCGATAACGGCAATAAATTACCAAAATAAATTACCAAATTACCAAAATACTGTTTCCTTCTACTACCTCGCCTAAACGACGGCTGACAATTACTGTTGTAAACGTACATACTACTATCACTATCACTACTACTACTACTACTACTACTACTACTACTACTACTACTACTACTACTACTTCTACTACTACTACTACCCACTACAACTGCTGCTACTTCTCCTAATAATATTCATAATATTACTACTACTACTACTACTACTACTGCTACTACTACTACTGCTATCACTATTACTACTACTACTACTGCTACTGCTACTACTACTACTACTACTACTGCTACTAAAACTACTTCTTCTACTACTACCACTACTACTACGTATACTATTTCTACTATAAACGCCACCCCTACCATTATTATTACTTCTACTATTAGTAATATCACTACGAAGCTAAATACATCTGCTAGCTGCCGTGCTAGTAAGACTATTGCAGATAACATTGTTAACCTACTTATATTTCTTAATACAACTGATACAATTTAATAACACCAATATTATTGCAGTTTTACATTCCCTACTTAATCTAAAAAAAAAAACAATGATGCTATGCCTATGGTAGTACTTACTCCTCACTATACTAGTAGTACTACTACTGCTGATACCATTACTACCACTACTACTACTGCTATAAACGTTGCTACTGCTTCTTATACTACAAGTACTACCACTACTTCAACTTTTACTACCACTGATACTTCTTTCTACTACTTTCTCGACTACTAATGCTAATACTACTACTTGTTACTATTACTAGCTATACCAGTCCTAGTTTTACCACGGATACCACATCTACCGCTTACATGACCGCTGCTATTACTACTACTTCTACTACTACTACTTCTGCTACTACTACTACTACTACTACTACTACTACTACTACTGCTGCTGGTGCTGCTGCTGTTGATACCTCTACCACGAGTACTACTACAACTAATATCTTAATAACTACAACTACATTAATGCTTATTATGTTATTACATTTTCATAATTCATTCGCAAACAATGATTCTATTCACGAATCTAATATCATAAAATCCAATCCACTGATGTTATTACATATTTTTCTCCGCTTTTACAACTACTTCTACTACTACTACTATTACTACGACTACTACTACTACTACTACTACTACTACTACTACTACTACTACTACTATTACTACTACTTCTACTACTACTGCCACTATTATTACTCCTTCTACTACCATTACTTCAACTACTATTATTACTACTACTACTACTAATACGACTACTACTACTACTACTACTACTACTACTACTACTACTACTACTACTACTACTTCTACTGTTGCTGACGCTGCTACTACTACCTGTACGTCTACTGGTATTACTTGTAATACTTCTACTTCATTGACTAAAACAACAACATCAACATCAATTATTACTATAGATGATATCAGTTCTACTAGTACTATCATCATTGATATTAAACTTCAATTACTACCGCTACTGCTACTACTTTCATCACTTCTTCTACAACCTATGGTACCACACCTACTTCAATAATACTACGACAGGATGCATGCACTCGTTTGAAAGTTCTATCTGTACACTACGACTACCACTACTATTACTGCTGCTTCTAATACTACTACTGCCACATAACTATCACTACTACTACTACTACTACTACTACTACTACTACTACTACTACTACTACTGCTATTGCTACTTCTACTACTACTACTACTACTACTACTACTACTACTACTACCACTACTACTACTTCTACTACTACTATTACTACTACTACTACTACTACTACTACTACTACTACTACTACTATCACTATAGCTACTATTACTACTGCATATTCATGTAGTTTTAAGGGCGCATGTGCTCTCTCTACCATGGCTGTTCAAACCGTTTCTGCTACCACATGTACTTAGTAGAAAGAAGTAGTACCTATAACGGGTGTACCACTATAGTGGCAAGTTAATTAACAGTACACATGCCCTGTTTCCGAATCTTGTCTTCAGCTTTAGTAGTTTGTATTGCTAGTTTCATTTTAACCGATATAAGTAATTTTATCCCTGAATATTAGGTTTTGATGGTAATCCAATACATTTGAGTTGTCATGGTTGTGAAACATTTCCACAATGATGTGTCAGATATAATTGGTGTGTGAGAGAGAATGAGACTGGCACATCTTATCTCTTATCTGTAAAGTGTAGAAACAATGAACAAAACTGTATGCTTGTTTATAGCTGGAAATATTTTCGTTATTTACTACTTGTACAGCACTTTGCTACGTAATGTACATATTTTGTGTAAATGTTGATGGAGATTGTATGTTACACACCTGTAAATAAATACAATTCACAAAGATGTGACTGTTTGACCGGTTTATATGATTACCTTTGTTGTGGTGACTCGCTAGTATCTAATGACAATGGGTAATGAGAAAGAGCTAGGAAAAATGAGATAATGAGAGAGAGGGGAAAAGAGAAAGACGGAGGAAGAGAGGGAGAGAGAGAGGAGGGGGGGGGGTGGATGGGGTGGGGGTGGTTGGGTGGAAGAATGGATGTTATGATGAGATGGAGCGGGGGAGGGGAGGGGATAGAGGGAGGGGAATATAATTATAGAGGGATTTGTGAGAGACGGGATAAGGAGAGCGGAGAGATGGATGATACACTGTAATGGGGAGTTAATGAAGGATATAGAGATAAACTAAGAGAAAGCAAAACAGAGAGAGGGCATGGAATTGTGAAAATGAAGAAACATGAGAGGGAACGGGTACAACAACGCACACATACTTGTTGTAGAAAGACAAGGAGATAAACGGTTACTAATCCTTGTTACAAGGACAACTGTACATTAGTGGGGAATTCTTAGTACTTTGCTCCGTAGACAGATAAAACGGTGATTTTGTGCTGTTTGTTTTGTTTTTAATCTACCTTGCAAACATCCATACTCCAATACGTGCACGTATCTCATGGTGAGGTTGTTAATTACTAAACGTCAATAGAATCAGTTCACGCACACATTGGCATTCCTCATTCCGCGCAGGCACAGGTGCATCGTGGCTATTGCGTCGGTGTCCTTATTCTTCGTCGCATTCTTAGTCATTGTTTGTGCAAGTGTTGATTTCAGGAAATACCATATTCAGGGTTAATTTCGCAAGTTTAGTTATAGGTCTGTAGCATTTGTTTCGAAGAATAATGAGCAGATGTAGAGTTTGACCATATTTCCGAAGTGGTCAAACGTCGTGATTGCTCCAAACAGTTGGGGTTATCTTTGTTTGAATTTGTGGAGTTAAGTCGCCACTGAAAACTCCGTTGCTCCAAGGCAGCGTACCTACTACCCAGTAGAGGCTACTGGATTATCAGTAAGGACGTGCATAATTTAAGAAACGTGATCGAGGCATTTAAACGAGTTATGGTTGATATAAAGTAGAAACTTGATTCCTTCTAACAAAGCCAACTACTTTGGGTTGAGGGATTTGATATTGATTGATCTATTCGTATTGCAAGGCTGTCTGGAATCATTCAATCATGTCGGGGAAAACGCTCGGATTTATAGACGAAGAACCAATGGGAGAGGTAAGCACAATAAGATAGGAATTATTACTTAAGTTAGATATTTAGATGATGACCACAAACAATAAATTATTTATAATTGTGTTTTACTGTTGATAATTAGTAATCAGTGAATCTGTATTTACTTAAGATCGGTTGATCTCTATATCAATATATGTATCACCAATCAACTAACCCGACTGTGACTTCATGCAGTTTGCCTGGTATTTATGTGGTGATTTTTTTTTTTGCTAATCTTGCCGAGATTTATGAACTGCTGTACCTTCATGTTGGAATGACTATTGTAGCGGAACACCTGGAGAATGAAGTATCAACATTTACTGCAGCTTTCAAGGCGGAAATTTTGGCAAATAAGTGAAACTGTATTTATGTGCTCACTCTACTGGACGTTTTCAGCTTCGTTCCGCGTGAACCTCTTTTCACACTTTTATTAATGTAAATCCTCTTGCCATTGTGCACATTGTGTATTCCAGCTTAAACCGTATTTGCCTAACTGTATTAGCTTAAGAAGCATCTAGAATTTCTGAACAATACCTCTTTGTTTTGCTCTTTAAATCGCTAAGTGAATTAACTGTTATCAAGTCGTTATTTAGTCAGGATTGAACTTGAATGTACGTACATGTATTTCACAATGTCTCCGAAATCATCTTCGGTACAGGGGAGGTTTTAGACAGATGTGTCATCGTTTATCAAACCAGCTGTGAAGAAAGCTATCGGTGAAGAACTGAACACCCTTATAGCGCAGCAGGCAAGACCAATTTTTGACATTTGGTCAAAGGTCAATGGGTTGTGGTAAGGCCCTGGAAACATTTCGCCTGAATACAGCTTCAGAAATGATGTCTCACAGCGTGTCATTGGTGGAGCAATTCCTCAACCTCAACCTCCTGGGGAAGTACACGCGCCAACACAAACCTTGTGCTTATTTCTCTGTGATCAATTTGTGATTGGTTGATTTTGCATTTTAATGTTTCTTTAGTTTGATGAAAGTAAAATTAAATTGAATTGAATTGAACAAACTCATCCACGAGCTCACTTAATCAAATGATCAAGTACTTAATAAAAACAATTAGTTAATCACGCATCATTAATTCAGCCAATCATGCAATCAATCAATCAATTGTCCAACCTTGGCACTAAATAAAAGTAAACCAAAAATAAACGTACTTATAATGGACGCAACGTTCTACTGACACAAACCATGCAAACTATGCATTATTTCTGATGGCATTGCTCCAACTGCCTTCACCGTGTGGACAGAAACTGAAAAGATTTCCTTCCTCCATAGGTTACTGGGTGAGGCTAATGTTTGTCCCTAGCTGTCAAGTTGTGCTCTACGTTTGATATTTATTACCATCACTATAAAATGGATATAGTCTTTGTTTATTCACGTTCTGACTCAGAGCAATGGCTGGGGAGTGTTGTAATGTCACTAAACGTTATAGCATATACATCATATAGCAAAACCCAGCAATCACTTCGCAGTGTTGAATATCTCCTGTTTAAACACTCACTTCGGCAACGAGAGAGCATTCAACCTTTAAAGAAAAGGGTTTCGACAAGTTAAACAGTTACTATGGAGGAAGAGGAAGATGATTTTTCTTCGAGGGAGAACGAGTTGTCTTTAAGCGAAGAAGAGCTTTATACGGAGGTATGTAAAACATAAACTGTGTAACGAAACTCGGCGCTGTAACTCTCATCTGCATTCAAGAGCATGATGCATCACTAGGATAGAGGAGCATGCTAATATTCTCAAAGATGTAGGCATGAGGCCCAGTAGAAGTAGAATGTGACCAGTAAAAACAGTGGTAGTACTAATACGACTCTACTCATTCTACTACTACTACTATTACTACTTTTACTACTATTATTACTACTAGTATTACTAGTACTACTACTAGCATCAGTGGTAGTAGTGGTAGTAGCAGTAGAAGTAATAGTAGTGTGATACTACTAATATTAATATTAATAGTAAAGCAGTAGTCGTAGTAAAGGTAGACTTAATAGTAGAAGTAGTAGTAGTAGTAGTAGTAGTAGTAGTAGTAGTAGTAGTAGTTGCAGTAGTAGTATTAGAAATAGTAGTAGTAGTAGTAGTAGTAGTAGTAGTAGTAGTAGAAGAAGAAGTAGCATGGTAGAAGTATAGAAAGTGTTACGTGTTTAGTTTACTAATAGTAGAAACAATACGTGATAATAAGCTCTCACCCATCCAAAATCTTAGTTCTATTCATGTAAGTTGTCGTTAATTGTAGTAATGTAAGAGATATGGGTAGAAGTAGTACTATTAATATAGTTAGACTACTACTACTACTACTACTACTACTACTACTACTACTACTACCACTACTACTGTTACTATTGTGTTTAGTCCTGGTAGTATTGTCAACAGTAATTGTAGCAGTAGTCGTATTGATAGTAATAGCAACAATAGTAATAGTAGAAGAGCTAGCAGAATTATGAAGCAGTTATCTGGTTAGACAAGAAAGGGTATACATACTGTTGTACATGTTATATATACAGTTGAGGCCAGAAGTTTATATACACCCAGGAAATTCAAAGAAAAGTTGACACTTGCCCATCATCATAAAATGTACTGTATCTTATAAAATATTTGTGCTATCATGATGAATTTGGTATAAAAAATGAGTATATCATTCCCCTTCATCACAATGCTTTGTCATCAGGAGTTGAAAAATATTTAGCTGTCATTTTGTCCCCCAAATCTTCTTATTTTAGACAAATTAAAGATAAAAACTTGACAAAAACATTTCATATTTGTGCTAGTTACTTATCAACACAATCATTTCAGGTTACACTTTTTTGTTCAGTGGTGATATATCATGATATAAAATGTAATATGAATCATAGATTTGACAATCATATATTTCTATGAAATGATGTTTAAAAATATAATAAACAATATGATACATTTGGCACAAACATTACTTTTTTCTTCAAAGAAAATTCCACTGAAATAGAATTTAATCCCAACAGCATTCCAATCATGTGAAAAAGCTTGATATGCTCTTTCATTTGATACCAAATTCGTCATGGTAGTCCTTAATATTTCTGAAGACATAATCAATTTTACGATGACTGGCAAGTGAACAAATTTCACTGGATCCCATGGGTGTATGTACAGTTTTGGCCTCAACTGTATGTTATATACATGTATATGTTATATGTTAATGCAAAGACGCTTAATGAATCACAAAGATGATATATCATGTCGCGTATATTTGTAGTGATATGAGTATCAAAGGCACTTCCTGTATCTATTGCTACATCAAATATATTTGATTACTGACCGTGCTGACCGTGCAGAAAATAATTCATTAAGATTAAAATAAATCAGGTGTTATCAAAGTTCACGTGCAATAGATTAGCATGGCATCATCCTTGTTTGTTCTTACAAGATTAAGTCTATTTTTAGGCAAATATTTAATAATGGCATGTCCTTGAAGTGTGTGTAGACGGCTCTTATCTTCAACCTAGGCGTTTCATGTAGTTCCGTTTATCCACACTGATGTCCTTTATTGCGTAAATGATGATGGTGGGCATTTCAGTGATTTAATGGTAACGTTCATGACAATGAGGATCTGCATTGAATGTTATAGGTATGCATGTATGTATGTTTGTATATATGAGATATACCGGGTGTGAATCGGTTGCACAGTAGTTTCAAGTTAGTTTCATGAATGCGTTCACAAACTTAAGCCGTAAAATGTATATATTTTTCCATTGATTGATAATTGTCTACCCTTATCAATGCTTCTAATCCATTTTCGCAGAGCTCCAGTATTAAATGAATGAACAGCTTAACGTTTAATTTGTACTAGTTATAAGAGCAAAATTTCATTTTCTTTTAAGGTGCCTGCAATTGTATGAAGTATGGAATATTGAATATGGAACGAATGATTGCAAATGGTCAACTATCAAATAGCATCAGATCAAAGGAACAAAGTGTCATTAAATACTGAAATCCATGTAAGGGGCACCTTGTTATTGATCCTCCAGTGTGAATTCATTATTTGGGTCAAACTGAATCCGGATTACAGTGTCATGGGTGAATGCACTCTTGACGTAATGTTGGCACTAATAATGGCTGGATATAGGCTATTTATGGCTGTTTATTTTGTGATAAGCCGCCCGGGTGAAATCCTAGACTTCGGACTTTGCCCAAGGTTCAGTAGGCAAATCAAGTATCATTGTCTCGCTGTAGTGTTTCATGCCCTTCAAATTAAGCTTGTGATTATATTACTGTATTAAAACGTTATTCAAACCTCTAATGATTTTGTACGTTGTGTATTGTTTCAAGGAATGTTGGCTCAAAGTTTATAATGTGTCTTTTTTATGAAATGTTCTTGATCTTCTGTCCTATTTTACAATTGTCGCCAAACATTTTTCAATGTCATTATTATTTTAGATTATGAAAAGATATTACAAAAATGGTCTTAGTCTTTACGATTCCTACACCAAGTTGTAATTGCGGTATGATGTTATACTTTACAAGTAAAGCATTGCTCACAAATTCCCTTTTCGTACATGTACATCTTCGCTTTGATAGATCTACCCAAATTGATATTTTGGGTGTCATTTCTTTTGTACTTCTTTTGTACAAGCAAATCTACTTGACTTTGCGTAAATTGTACATTAGATATCATATTCTAAAGCTCCACTTTTTATGTGATATCGCTGCATGTGATTCTTGTTATCAAAATCCTGAATTATGCATCTTAAATGGTTATTTTGATTGTCAACAAAAATAACGAGTGTCCAGCCTGTAATCGGTGAAACTGTAACAAATGACCTCACTTCAACTGGTTGTTTTTACTATTCAGAAAACGCCTCTCACGCACGATGCGCCGTTGTTGTCGTCATCATCATCGACGACCTCGAAGCGGAGATCGAACCGCCTTTCCCTGCGACAAAAGATCTGCTACGGCCTGGGTGGCATGCCGTATCAGTTGTCCAACACCGTCATTGGCTTCTACATCTCCGTTTTTCTCCTCGATACTGCGCAGGTAATTATCTTTAGATAATATATCTATGGTGAAGAGTTGTCGCTTTTCATAATCCACAAATTGAATGAACCATCTTCGTATTTTATGTATTCACCTCTTTTCCCTGAGTTACGTAGTAACACGGTAGTACAATCACCTGTATCTAGTGATTCAGTTTCACTGAGCGGATAGAGTACCGAAGTGGTGTCGTCATATGAATATGTTGACAATTGGCTCTAAGCAGACTCACTCCAGTGCGAGGTTTAGCTGTCCGATATTGTCTATCGGGTTAGTGTCCCGCATTCCTAATTACATTCACCGCTGCTTGTTCTACCCGTATTGTTTAGGGCCAGTTGTCTTGACAATAATGTTCAAATGACGTCACACTTCGGTATTCTATGCACTCCAAATCTACCAGTTGTTGTTAGTCATACCAACCTCGTACAAGCTTTGGAGTTACCACTCGTAACATATTGTTTGATCGACATGCAGACAATTTGCATACTTAACGAAAATGGTTTATTGATGGGTTAAATTAGAGTAACGAAGTCTTGCGTCATCATGAGCATTATTGTCAAGACAAATGGTTATAAACTATATGGGTAGAGAAAGTAACGGTGATCATAGTGGGTACTTTCATTGGGAGTACCCGGCACTCTCCCGCTGTAAAGTGTCGGACCAGTGAAACTCTCCCTCGGTCATGTCTTTCTATGTAGTAAGCTTTGCACTCAAAAGTATATCCGTCCCGACACAAACACAGAGAATTTTTATTTTGTCACATGATGGTACAGTGTGTGCGCTTTAGGTTCTTCGACTGTAGGTGGCGCCATTTAGTGTTAATGTTTTGCATGATACAAGACCACTTGCGCTGAAGCAGTTCTTATCGCGTTTATGCAATCAAAGCGAGAGGACTTTTGGAATCGTCTCGTGGAGGACGATATTGTTGTTTTTGAGTAAGTGCAGACATTGGGGGGGGGGGGGGCAGTTATGTAAATGAAAAGATTGTAGTAGTCAGTACACTTGAGACCTCAGTCATGAAAAGCCTACCGAGTAATTACACATCTAATGCACTCATGGTACTGAGTGGGTTAATTAATGTGTCTGAACCGTGTTGTGTTGGTGAGACTGTGCGTAAAAGCAATTTGTCTGTAAATAACACTTTAACCTATTATCACACTTATGGGTCATTGAGGCATTCTCGCACTGCACACAAATCCAATGATCCATTCTTAAGTTGGCACTGAAGTGGTTACGACAGCATCACATAAAAGACCAACGCAGACTAAACGATTCGATAAGTCCTTCAACTCTGTGAAGGGTTGAATCTCAGGACCCGAGATGTAATTTCCGCATACAGTTGACATCACAGTTCTATTCATAGGTGCTTAAGACTGCATTTGTTGCAAAATCTTGTCATCTGCGGTAACTTCAATGTGTATGATCAATATAACGGCGACATATCATTTTGTGTCACAGATCAAGCCATCATCGGCGAGTGCAGTCATCTTTGCGGGTCGGTTCTGGGATGCGATCACCGATCCCTTCGTCGGCTACCTTGTCATGAAGACGGACACTCGATTCGGGAAGTTAAAGCCATGGTAAGCCGATTAATATCCAAATTGCTTATAATTGGAAAACTTCAACTCAAATGTCAACACACCTCAATTATGCGTTGACTTCCTCTCGGCATTTGAAGATCACATGCACCATGTGCACCATCCTTAAAACAAATCACAACAAAACCAGCGGGATTTGAATCAGTGATTTATCTACTGCTTGCGGAGCACCGGCCTACTCAACATGCCATTCATTTATGAGATCGAGAACGCAATCTTCAATCACCTCGATGCATACAAGCCATAAACAATATTTCTAAATCCAAATTCATCCCAGAAATCTTCTTCACAGTTAATTTATATGTTGATTGGCCATGCTGGCATGACACAATTTTGAGAGACTTGTTGATTTTCTAATTTATTTTGGATTCCATTTCTGCAGTTTTTAATGACTCAATGCTAGTGATACTTAAATAATAACTTATGATACTAAATGATACTTAACAATAAAACGTTATTTTTTTTTTGCCGGTGTTTATAAGTCCTTCGTATTTTTACTATTTTGTAGGATGACTATCGGAGCACCCTTAGCCGCCGTGTTGTATTTCTTCATCTGGTACGTCCCTGATCTCCATAAGGAAGCGCATTTTCTAGCCTGGTATCTTCTCTTCTACTGCGGCTTCCAAACAATGTTATCGGTATGTTTATTGGTAGTGAATAGCATTAGTAGTTGAATGATTATGGAACCGTACTTATGGCATAACCATTTTGTCGTGATCACGAATCATGATTACGATTTCGACAACAGCACACTGTGCATCATTGGATATGGATAGTGGGACATGTGGTCACGGATACGTAATGATCACGGTTCCAGTAATTTTTCTTACCTTTAAGTATTTTTCAAACTGTCCCCTCATTTGTCTCTCTCTTCTCTAAAAATCCGTTTCTCTCTTTGTGTCTTTAGATTCCTCTCATTATTTTAATGTATCTTTCTGTGTCTGCGTTCTCCCTTCTCTACTTCTCCTTCACACACTTTTTTTCGCACACTTTTATTTTCCCCACTTTTGTGTGTACATTTAATTTTGTTTTTGGTAGTAATAGTATCTAGAGAGAGTGTCTCTGATATTGAAACTTTATTGATCATTTAATCAATATACATGATGTATACAATTTTGTTATTCTATAAAAGACCTTCATATGTATAAGTAAGCAATGTTGAATGAAGGCTGCAATTGCTGATACTGCTCGACTGTATGTATAAGTATACATACGTTGATATAACTATAGTTATATTTGTGAATAAGGATATAAATCTGCTCAGCGTAATTTAATTCAAAGTCTGGATCACTACTCTGTCCTGTAACTATATCACATGTAACCTGTTAACTAAAAGTCTTATTTAATATAACTTGACATACTGTGTACGTTAAAAAGAGGGTATATAACAATAGTCTAAAATAGTTTCTTAATTCTGTTCCCCTAGCTTTACTACATGCCGTACTCCACACTGACCTTCTCGATTACTGAAAGTCAACAAGAAAGAGACTCGGCTACGTTATATCGTAAGTATATGCTGCCATTAAATGGTAATGTAAGTTCAAAAGTTCAAAAGAGCTCTACTAATGTTCGGGGGATCAGATATCTTTTAAGATAGTTGTGAATATTTCAGTGATTCGGGGATTGCATTCTTTAGACAAATTGGTAAATTCGGCAATATTTTTCTTTGAGAAACATATATTCTTATATTTCTACCTCATTCACACCCATATTAATATTTTTGCATGCATGTATGGACATGATAAAATCCATTATATTACCAACATGTACAGCAGCGGGACTTTAATTTAAATTCTGATACTAACCTGATAAGTGTAATGACTATATGGATATGCATCATATCAAGTAGCTGACGTTTATTTAAGGAAATGCACAGTCTCTCTCTGATTATCTCTTTCTTTCTCCCCCACTCTCTCTCTCTCTCTCTCTCTCTCTCTCTATCTCTATCTCTATCTCTATCTCTATCTCTATCTCTCCATTTCTCTCATTCTCTATCTCTCTCTCTCTCTCTCTTCCCACTCCCCATTCCCACTCTCGCTCCCACTATGTCCCCGTAACTCTTCCTCCATCTCTCCGGTAGGGATGGTGTGTGAGGTGGCGGCTAACCTCCTGGGCAACCTGATCATGGGGCAAACCGTAGCGGCCTATACCAGAGGGTACGAACGGACCGGATGTGGCGCCAACGATACAGACAATGCAACCGACTCCGATCTCACATACATTGAACAACAGGTTAATAATTACAAAATGTATTACGGATGTCTGACGCGGGTTGATGGTAATTGTCCAACGAGGAGCTTATACATTAGAAGTAGTCGTTTCTGTAGAATAAGTGGTAGTAGTGGTAGCAGTAGAAGTGGCAGCAGCAGCAGCAGTAGTATTTGTTTTAGAAGTAGTAGTAGTAGTAGTAGTAGTATTAATAGTAGTAGTAGTAGTAGTAGTAGTAGTAGTAGTAGTAGTAGTAGTAGAAGTAGTAGCAGTAGTAGTAATAGTAGTTGTAATTGTAGTATTAGTAATAGCAGTAGTCATAGTAGTAGTAGAAGTAGTAGTACATGTATTAGTAGTAGTAGTAGTAATATTAGTAGTAGTAGTGGTCATAGTAGTAATAGTAGTAGAAGTAGTAGTACATGTATTAGTAGTAATAACAACCTCAGTATTACTCCACTACTCTGACAAAAGGAAGGAACTAACAAAAGAGCCTTTTTTAAATGAACAAAATGTGTCTGTCACTTGCAGTGGCATCAGTGCAACACCACATCATGTTAGATTGAATAACTCGCCGCACGATGAATATTCCTTGTACAGATTTGACCGTATGTAGGGAATGCTGGGTACAATCTAAGAATAGCAATAACCCAGATTTGAGTGATTTGTCACTTGCTTCCTTTTGTCAGAGTAGGGCAGAGTAGTGGTCGTAGGAACCGCGGTATGACAAGAACTAATTATAAAGAACGGACGTAGGTCCTAGGCAATGAGCAGCTTCCTGAACTTATCCAGACCTCTCTTTTCCCACTATCCTAGGAAAAAGGCTACAGTGTAGGGGCTTTCGCGATTTGCGCGACTCTGCTGGTGAGCGCTTCGTGTGCTATATTCGGAACCACCGAGAAAAAAAGTAAGTCCACAGATGTGTACTGTCTAGTCGATGACACCTACATTTCAATTTCCTACACTATATTCTATTTTCCTAACATAGTGTTCAGGCTTTAGATGGATATAGACGATTACAAGTAAAACATGACATTTCAACTTTGTTTCAATACGTTCTTTGAAGATTGAAATCTAAGTGTTAGTGTTATATTTTTTTTCTGTTTGAATTAATAACGCAACCAATTATGCCCCACCTTTGGTTTGTCATAATGCTGTTTAAGACATCTGATTGATGCTTTATAGGGTAATATCTTCCACATTCTTGTTTACTTACTAATGCCTATTCTATGTTCGCCTATTCTTGCAAGTGTTACACTGTTGTTACAAGACAATGTTCTTATTACCACAACTTCTGTTTAACTTTGTATGCGCCATTAACGAATTTGTTCAGACAAAGTGTTAAACAGAAATACAGTAAAAGGGTGATTTCTAGCACATAAGGAAATGTAATCTTTGATGAAAGGGGCTGACAGTTCACTTTGATTTTGTATTGTTATCACAGTAAGAAAGAAAGACGCGGCAGATGAAGATAGCTTCTTTCTTGGGCTGAAGAGAGTTCTCTCGTTCAAACCTTACGTCACTCTGATGATAGCATTTCTCTTCCTCCTGCTCTCAGTCATGGTAAGTACCAGGAAAATGACATACCATGCTTTCTTCAACTCTATACTTTGACACTGATGGTTAACATGTTTTATCAAAAGCTACACTAACATTACGTCACCTTGATAATATCATTTCACTTTCTCATTCCATTGGTCAAGGTAAGGACATACACAGCAGAGAAAATGGTGTCAAATCTAAACACAAGCTTATACCGTGAGAGGAGTTTCATTATAACAGATTCAACACCACCATGACCACTGGTGCTTATTGCGACACCATTGCATTTATCATTTTTCCAAATTACATTAAGCACCAAGCCTGTCGGATCCAGCGCTTTCACATTGTCTTCATGATGTATTTCATGATTACAAAAGGGATGAAATCAATACTTGCTTTCAAATTCAAAACTACATGCATATAGTTTTAAGGAGGGCATGCAGACTTCTCAAATGTGTTGCATCATAATAGGTTTGGCAACCATCGTAGAGGTATCAAAATTATATTTTGAAGACCAAATACTCATTGAACTACAACGTCTCAATATGTATAATTACACGATTTATTTGTATTGCGTTTAAAGGACATATACTGTCCTGGGAAGGCAAAAAAAAAAATGAAAAGGTAATTGTTAGCAATCTTCTTGCCAATGGTCTTAAATTCATGTATTGTCCATTTTAGAAACCTCCTGAAAGTTATTTGCCTTGAAATGAATTACATATGGAGTAATGAGTGATGAAACCACAAATCCTCAAAATGTTCGGCCCGAACATGTTGAGGATTTAATCATTAATCATTAATTACTCCAAATGTAGATCATTTGAGGGCAAATAACTTTCAGCAAGCTTCTAAAAATGAACAATACATTAATTTAAGACCATTGGCAAGAAGACTGCTAACAATTACCTTTTGAAGGCTTTTTTGCCTGCCCAGTACAGTATATGCCCTTTAAACTTTACAATCCACTTCCACAAAGTCCTTAACACAATGCATTTCCCTTAACCCCCTAATTCCCCCGTCCCCTCTCCCTCTTTCTCTTTCTCTTCATACGTCAGACCATTCAAGGAAACTACGCCCTATTCATAAAATACGCGATGGAGCAGGAAGATTACCAGAACTATATTATCGTCCTTATAGTAAGTACCCACGCCTTGATAACTATTGTGATAATACAAACATGATATCCATTAATGCTAATTATTACACATACAAACCACTTTTTTGATACAATAAAACCTTGCGTTAATTATCCTTCCAGAGGTTTGCTTGTTAACATGCAATATTGCTAGCATATTACCTGTTCTATGTTTTCTATGTTACCAGTATCAATGGGGAAAATGACTGCATTATTAACTCTCCCCATGACAATTGCGCATGGATTTGATTGCGCGCGCGCATGTTTTAACATGCGCGAGGCAGATTTAATACAGGTGAGTAAATCCCTGTTTTTCTTTTTCTTTCTTTTTGGGCTTAAATTGAACCCATTGCTGTTGTCGTCGAAAGTGGTTTGTATGTATAATAATAACATTGTATTTCATTCGTGGTATATCAGATATATTGCTTTCACCAGCATGAATATTGCACTCGACGAGTGCAATATTCATGATGATGAATGCAATGTATCTGATATACCGCTCAAGTGCATCCAATATCATTAAAATGTGTAACTCGTCATGCTCGTGATACGTCGTGATCTTAGATTCCTTGTTGACCATGATTTCCATTATTGTACATCGCATAATACCTAACAGCGAGGGTATGTATGCTTTAGGTAACATAGAGACGATGCCTTAAATAGAAAGTGTTTTTCTGCTCAGTCTTTTTCAGTAGATATCAATGTGTTTTTAAGGTGAAGAATGGTCAGTAGGGGCATGGAAAACAGGACTTGTATATCGCAGAAGATCCGATCTATCTTGAGTACTTTACTAAGATTTTAAGATCACGAGAGATTATCACTGTTTTGTCATTTTATTTTGTTAAAATAGTGGGTAAGTTGTGAGTGCCTACTGTTCATATATAAACCGGTATATTCTGTCACCATAAACTGTAGCATGTATTTATTTCGCCGACAACGTACAACTATATAATACATTTTGTGAACCACCATAAAAAAGCAACATAAAAATCGATTTTACTATTAGTAAACTCGACTTTTATACATAAAACTCATAAGTGACATAGGGCTCAAATATAACGACATCCTTAACTACTTAGGAGTAAGAATGCATTTAAAGTTGGAGTAATGTTTAAAATTTAAATTTACGTATGATTATTCACAATTACACTTAATTGTTTTGTTTTAACTCTTATCAGTTTTTCGGATTCGCGTTGATGCCCCCTTGGCAACTTTTTCTCAAGAAATTTGGAAAGAAGAAAGCATTGTTCATCGGGTCCTTGGTGAGTTCACTGCATCTGGACATTCTTTGAAGTCATATCCACTTCCGGTCTCATAGATATTTTCGTATTACTAAACCGGAAATGGAAATGACTGCACATTATTTCTGGATGTTGCTGCATGGTGTACTATTGCACTACTTGCCTCTATCTGTCTATATGCGGGATAAAGAAGTATCCGTACTCTTTTTATTCTAACGTGCTCCTGATGAATATGATCAAATATTGCTGGGTGATTCTCACTCCGTTCGAATAACTGCGTGATACAGTGTTCATCTCTGGCTTCGTAATATATTTTCAAAGCTAACACAATGCGATCCCTCCTAAATACAACTTTTGTTTTGCATTCTTTGTTTTGTGAACTTATGATGAGGACCTTTTCGTAAAAGTTTGTTGCCGTTTTTCGTTTATACTCCTCAAATTTTAACGCGGGTCGTTGGCAGATTTCCACGATCGGCGGAACGGCATACGCGCAAATTTACATAGCAGAGATGAACACATGTCTATTATGTTCTTCACTTTTTGTGAAAAATAATGTATCGTGTATTATGTACGTTTGTGTATGTGTGTGTGTGTGTGTGTGTGTGTGTGTGTGTGTGTGTGTGTGTGTGGAGGGTGGATGTATCTTGGTATGTGTGTGTGTGGTTTGTGCACATTTCTGTACGTGTGTTCGAATAAAGTATGGGTATGTGAATACGTTGTCAGTGTAATTCAAGCATGTGTTCAGTTGTTAAGAAATAATCACATTCTCATTTATGCTTTGTAGGCAAACTTGCCGATGTTTTTCGGGCACGCTTTCCTCCCACCCGGTTACCCATGGGCCATCTACATCATCTGTGTGTTTGCAGGGAACGCTATAGCCGTGATTATGCTGGTTCCATGGTGAGTTTAAGGCTCACCGCAGACGAAACGATGTTGCCTCGATTACAATAGTACCAAATGCCTAATGTGACGTTACCTTATTGCACAAATCCAATTACTAGATCTTGCGATTCATCCAGTCACAGAGTCCTGATCGTGTCGCGTGCGGTGGCCGTAACTCCTCCTGTGCCATAACTCCTCCTGGTTCCATGTGGGAATTATGCTTAGTACTGCGGCCAACATACGGCAATGGAATATAAAGAATTTATAGAATTTATAGTGTACAACATGTTTTTGATTCATTACCATGACACATCACGATGTGTGTTTGTGGGGACCGCAGTAGCTGTGATTATGATTGTGCCATGGTAAGTTTAACTACCTCTCTTCAAAGCGAACTGCTTCCATAAGCCACGTCACGTCTTATAACGAGTTGCAATTGATCTGAATCGATAGCAAGTCCAATCCCCCATCTTTAAAGTACATAGTTACGATTTATATCAATCGGAAGTCAATTTGCAATCAAGCGCGATTATTTATGAATGTAAAAGGCTCTGGTGTCAAAATGTGGCAATACCACATATGGAGTTAAAGGGTGCAGGCCCCATCCTGAAAGTAAACAATACATATCGACCTATTTCTTTGAAACAATGTGCTGGGGCTGAACCTTGAACCTTGCGATCTTCAGTCACAATTCACAACCAATACACCACGACACCTTTATCATAGTCGCAATATTATTCTTATGATGGCGCCGTAATAATTCTATGTCACGCAGGTCGATGGTTCCGGACGTCATTGACGACTTCGTGATCAAGACGGGGAACACGTACGAGGCCATCTTCTACTCGCTCTTTGTCATGTTCACCAAGTTTGGGGCTGGTATCGCACTGGCTGTCTCAACGTTAGCTCTCGGGTAAGAATCGCATTCCACATATTCCTTATTCCAATACTAGTATCAGATTTTTGATTAACGCAATCATGAAATAAGTATTTCACATGGTAGATATAAACATTCCGCCACATTTTATCACAAGCACAAGCTTAGAGGAATTGTCGTCTTCCTCTACAATGTAGCATTTTCCAAGTCATGAATTAATGTGTTAATTATGTATTAAATGTATTATTCAACTCTAATACTGTTTTTTCGAAGAGAAACACATCTTTTCAAATCAGATTGAAATTAAATTCTAGTTCTGATCGCTTTTATTCGTCTTAATTGATTATGATTATTCCGGTCTAGCGCGTCGGGGTATGTATCGGCAGCCTGCGAGCAGGCGTCCTCGGTCTCCCTGACTTTACGGATCCTGGTGTCCGCCGTCCCGTTGGGCTGTACCGTCATCGGTTTCATCGCCCTTGCCTTCTACCCGATCACCGAGGAGATGCGGGCGAAGAACAAGACCATCCTCGAGATATGGCGGTAAGATTTGACGTTTTTAGCTATGCAATACTCCATAAGGCATATAAGGGAAAGTTGTCCCAAATGCACCGCACAGCCACATGCGGATTATGTTTGCAGTCACGTCCACTTCCGATCCCATATCCAATACCGGAAGCGGGCGTGATTGATTGATTGAATGGTTGAACTTTCTTTATTTCCATCAACATAACAAAAACATATTTATAAACACAGTTAAGTGTGATAAAAATATGAAAATACATTTATAACATAATGATAAATAAACAAATAATGTTGGAAATGTATTAACAATTTGATTATAAAATAAATAAATGGATACATGGCTGTTACCAAAATCTGAATGTGGTTGCGCAGTGTATCACGGGCCTACTTCTTTCTCTCCTCCACTACTTCTACTCCTTATACGTATACAGAGGGTATGGAGAATATCGAAGGATATGCACTTTAAGTATCACAATCTGTTGACTGCTGGCCACGACTGCACTCCAGTCCTAGATAGGCTTATCAGATTGGTTCACTGGTGCTGAAATGTATTTATTATGTGAAATGTATACATGTACAATGTAGAATAAAGAATATCAATTTCTTTCTTACCCCTACGAAATAACTGACGGACGAAGACGTCGTGCCATGATTTGGAATTTTACTGTGTTTCTTTGTATTAAATCTTATATTCATATCGTTTTGCGTATGAAATGGAACGGCCATAGAGTGGAAAATAAATAAAATTGTTACACGGTATGTGATATGGAAACAATGCTGCAATCACTCGGCTAGCACCTTGTGTTAATGGTAATATTTTAAGATCACCGTGTGCATATATTTTTCAACATGCCCCTCAGATTAGTCTATAATAATTTTATTTTCTTTTCTCTGGTCACAGTGATGACAAGGACAAGAGGCGACGGACCACCGTGCTTAGGTCTCAAGAAGCGAGGGAACGAACGAGATCAGTGCGAACTTATTCCACGACGATGGTTATGTAACGGGCAGCGTGCTGTAGTCCAATATACAACAGCAGCCGCTGGAGACTATCATGAACGATATTCACAGACTATTGCACGCAGGCAAACATATCGTCGGCCTTATGCCAAAAGGGCCTTAACCCGATTTTGGGGGTATTGAGTTATTCTCATCATCTTGTAGGCCTCAAGATTCTCTTTAAAATGAAGTGCTTCACTTGTTGAAATTCGATTTATGAAGATAACTAGGAATTCCAAAAAGCCCTAATGCGTAAACTCTCTTTTTCGTTACGCCAGACGGGCCTTAACATACGCGGCGTTATGCCAAAAGGGCCCTAACCTGCCGTTATCGCAGTTAGCGCCCTTCTGGCACAAGGATATTGTTTTGATATTGTTATTCGATATATCACGTGATTATCCATCGACAAAGATGTAAATACTTTTGTGAAATTGGTTTAGATATGTGATACCAATATAGGTCGATATGGATGTAGCGAAGGAAAATGTTGTTTATGTATAGATCTGTCAGCAAGTAGGTGAAACTACAGAAATCAACCCAAAATGCGAAGTCACGTATTAATTACATATGTAGATTTGGGTTCATCGAAACTCAAGCCTGTCACAAAAAAGTTTAACAATAGTATTACTACTCACCCTGTCATAAAAAAGTATAACAAGAATGCAGTATGCAGTGCTTAAAGTATTTGCACACTCCCACTCCCATTCCCATTCTCCCTGTTAAAAACAATAACCTATACGATGAGTATGTGTGTGTATATTTGTATGTGAGTATGTGTGTATGTGTGTGTGTGTGTGTGTGTGTGTGATATGAGTGTATGTGGGTGTGTGTCTTTGGATTATTGTGTAATTCGAGCTTAGAATTAAGTTAAACTTGCGTTTTAACGATCATTAGAACGAGTGTTTCGTAAAGCGACCACTTATTGGCACTAGTGCAATGATGATCACCTGATTCGTAGATGCTGTTAAATGATGATATATGCATATCATGTTGTCTATTACTATAGTAATATCATTAGGGTCCGTTCACACGGAGGTAGCTTGTCCGTGCCGCTTGCCAGGATGTCACGTTTCTTAGGCCTTTCAATTTTTTTTTCGCCTCTTCCGCGTGTAAACTTACCTTGGCTTTCCTAGACTGCTAATCGAAGGTTGTTAAGATTATACCGCCGCGGCAAAGCACAGGCAGCGAGCGGCAACGGCATATCCCTTCCATGTGAACGTACCGAAACAAGGGCATTCTAAACCTCAATGTATGCAATCCCATCTTAACATTCATATTCAACAGAAATTGTCAGTAGCATGACGATATATTAATGCTTTTATCACCTAATGACACGTTATAGGCTTAAGCATAATGCATAACGTGCATGCAATATGTATGAAAACAAAGTGCCAAATTTACATATCAATTATATTACATTTATTCTAGATATAACTTATTACTGTAAATCAATTTTTACCTCCATGTATATGATAATGAATGATGAATATTGCATTCATTTTGTTATGTATTTCTTTTCTACTATGGTATAAGACTGCCAGCTCAAAGTACAAACTATTGCATCGCTTTACGTACTACGTCTACAACGCAGACACATAACCACAACAATTTCGTGCAGAGGAAATATATATATCCCCATTCTCAACAGTGAAACATAGATATCAATGCATAAAGTAAAATCCATTTTTTTTATTATGGCATAGTTCGTGTTTTTCTTGTCTTTTCCCTCTATTTCTTCTCACTGTCCTCATCTTTTAACAAATTGATAAACTCGTGAAAATCCCCCCTCCCCTCACTGTTGCCTACATCCACGATTAAACACGTGAATTAAACTGCAACACATTGCATCGGAAATGTGATGGATAACAATAATGTGTAAAATACTCTCGAGACTTGAAATAATGTTTGTATCGTTTGTACTACAATTTTGTAATGTTGGATTGATATTTTGTACATTAATATATCACGTTTTTATCATTCGTTAAATTGTGATTTTGAATAAAAATGTGATTGTATAATCATAATGATAGTGGCAACGTACGTCATTCATAATACCAAGTGTACACGCATCGTGGACCTCGCTGCTAAATTATCATGACTCTTATTAAGTTCAGTGTATTTCGTACTACTCACAATTCTTCCAAAAAAAAGATAGAGAAGGGGTGAAATATATGGAAAATGGAACAGACAGTGAGAGAGATAAATATCACATTACAAAGAGAGAGAGAGAGAGAGAGAGAGAGAGAGAGAGAGAGAGAGAGTCTGTATGTGTCGAAGAAATGTCACATCAGAAAAAAGAAACATTTTTTTTGTAAGATGTGAGTTAAAATCAGCAGTTTTTATGTTTGACCGTAAACTAGAGAATTGGTCCAGCTAAGTATTATTACATGAGGACAATAATATCAGAAACCATTATCAAATGATTTGTAGGAATGCGATAGAAGTAACAGAGGGTATCATTTCATCATAAAAATCTTACAATTGAAATGATAATACTTGCCAGTGCTCTAGATTTGAAAAGTGAATCTCAAAGATGTATTTGAAACTATGATAGCGTATATAATTGTAATTTGACTCTTTCAAACTACAAGCGCCCTCAAGAGTTACGTTCCTTGTTCTTACAAACTTGCGGCCAAACACTGTCGGTAAGTTGGTTTTAGACGCGCTGCCTCATTCGTCGTGCACAACAGGAACGGGACACACATCGGCGGGAAATTTATCCGTTCTGACATTCATATCGGATCGATCAATAAACTTGGGAGGACAAGGAACAATTTTCTTAATCTTAGTGATTGAAGAAGCTGTTTGGAAGACATCGAATCCGAGGCAAAAGGGGGAGAGGAAGACGAAGAAAAGTAAAGCGAAGGAGAAGAATATACAGGAAAACAAAACAACAGTATCAACAAATGATACGAAAGGGAGAACGAGAAAAAGAAAACAGAAGAGAACAAGAATTATATGATGAACAAGAGGACAAACAACGTTAACAACATCAGCGAGTTTAACCCAAAGGAATAAGGCCAAAACAAGAAGTCGACGAACAAGACGAACACTTACAACCAAAGGCGCACCATGAATTCGACATCGACGGAGATGTTCACCTTCCAGCCTGCAGACTACATCGTGTGGTCCGTGATCATCTCATTTTCCATCGGCATTGGCGTCTACTACGCCTGTACCGGTGGTCGTCAACGAACCACGGAAGAGTTCCTCGTCGGTAATCGTCAGATGAACCCGGTGCCGGTGGCGATGTCGATCTCGGTGAGCTTCATCTCGGCCGTGACGTTCCTCGGGACGACCAGGGAGGTGTACATGAACGGGACGATGATCTTGAATCACGTCGTCGGTATCATCATCGCCTGCGTGCTCACAGCCCTCCTCTTTCTTCCCGTGTTTCATCGGCTAAAATTAACGAGTGCTAACGAGGTAAAAAAAAACCACATCACCATCTATATATACGCTTTCTCCATATCTTTGTTTTGATGTTACACTCCGTAATAATACGACTGATCAATCAATCTGTTAGAAGAAAAAAGCATAGAAAAAGATAAAACCATGCGGTATTCAGTAAGACTGGTGTTTATTATGCATGTTGTTCTAAGTGTTGATTTTAAATCTCAAATTTGCAGTTTATTGTACCTTTAACATGAAAAAAACCCAGTTTGAGAACAACAGAATATGAAATTTGTATCAAAGTAGTGGAAATTAAAATCAAAGGCGAACTGAAGTCGTATAGGTAAGTTGCTCTGAAATATATAGATGCAGACATATCTGACAAAGAGAACAAACACTTTATGGAAAATCGGAACATTGATGAAATAGTTGTGTTTTGATCATACAAAGATTTGGGGGAGGCAAATTGACAACTCTGTCAGGCGATTATGATGTCATAGGCGCGCTCTCTTTCTATCCATTGTTCACTTCTGGTGGGGAAATATCAAGTGAAATTCATAATTCACTTACAGCCAAAAAAAAAAAAAAATACCTGGTATACGACATACAATTTTGATTACATTAGGTCAAAGTCAGGGTTAATACGAATATGTCAGGCGTGTCTTTGTCGTGCGACCTAATATCCCAGACAGTAGGCTCCGTCAATTGTCTGGTATGAAATATATTGTTACGGGTTGCTACTTTTGTTGTACAGGTTTCTCTATTTGGAGACATATAGACGTACATAATACATGTCGACAGGAGTTGTAGTTTCAGACGTATATTTCGGTAGTCATTTCGATGGTCATTCCAATGTCATTTCGATACTCAATTCGATGGCGTAACATAGCGTAACAACATGGATTAGAGTTAAACTCCAACCCTCAAAGCTAGACTGTCTTGTCTCCTCCTGATCTGTTCTGTTAGCGCCGTCTCTCCTCCTACTCTAAACTGTCTTATCCAAAGCTAGACTTCCTCTATTTATACATGCTGGTGTACCTTATCAACTATATTCACATAAAGGAAATACATGAAATGAAGGATCTCTAAGTACAAAGTAATATAGTTTTGTAGGGACATCATAGTTTAAGCAGAAAGGAGTTGATTGTATTGACGTCAGTCTTCTCCTTGAAGTCTTAACTTTCTCTCGATTGAACTTCAAACAAGAACTTTACCAAAAGCATCTCGTTTCCAAAGAAACGGGAATTACATCTCTGGAAGAAGTCCTTGGTCTTTCCCCCATAACAAATCGTAAATGTCAACCCCAATAGTGTTGAGCGGTCAGAAGAATGTTGGAAGAAGAGATAAAATGGTTTATTGCTGGGTCATAAAATATACTCCGCACCCAAGGACAAGTTTGACCAGTGCTGTGACGTAGAAGAGGTCAGACTCAGTTTCATGCCTTTCCGAATAGAGAGTAGGGATCTATGAAGAAAGTATAGGTCAATAATGACGTCACCATCAAATGTCCAAGAACTTGATCAATGTAAATGTTGAGGTGAGCTCGAGGTTATCTAAGAAAGAGGGGGTGTTTGGGAGAATATGGGCTTACTATAAACATGGGAATCAAGGGAACTCGGGGACCGTAACAATATGTTTGGAGTTCTTTTCGCATTTCTCTGCAGTATTTGGGGCTACGGTTCAGCAAAGCAAATCGACTTCTGGCATCCAGCATGGTTATCATCAACATGGTAGGTGATATAAAAGTGTCAAAATTGTAAAAAAAAAAAAAAAATCGTTTACCCCAAAAAGCACTAAATAAAGCATCTGTATATGTTAATGTCATATTCATAGCATAATCAGAAATACCCCACATGTTCATGATGTTTGTTTAAATTGCATATTCCCGATCTCAGGTGATACCTCTATTATCTTTTATCAAAAGTTAAAATGTACAGAAAGCAGTAAAATAAATAATTATAAGGATAACCTGGTGTGATTTGAATCCGCAAAACACCGAGACGATGACTATTGTGACTCTTGTATTTTATAAAGAGTTGGCACTGTCCATTCAGACTGAAAGATGGTCGCTATCAATGGATATTTCCTATTTTCTTTGTTTCAGTTTTTCTACATGGGGGTGGTGCTGTACGGTCCAGCGTTAGCACTGAGTCAAGGTAAACGATTTGTGGCATTGCCATTGTGTTACCCTTTAGCAGTGCTGAGACAAATGCAGACAGATTATCAGTATGTAAGACATATATTAGGAAAAAACATTCAAAAATAAACTGGTGCTATCAATAGACCATTTTCGTTATGTATGCAAATTTTATTCACGTGGTTCAAACAATACGTTACTAATGGTAACCCCAAAGCTTGTCCGAGGTTTGTCCGAGTAGCAACTACTAATATATTCAGAGTGCGTTTCATCTATTCAAACTGAATCACGAAATACAGGTGTTTTTTTTTCAAATTTCCGTCGAAATGAGACTTTATTACTGCAAACGAACGTGAAATTCGTTTTTAGTTGATAATTTTACATAGATTTGTGGGAACTTATTTTTCTAATTTAGTAACCCTTTAATGAAAGGTTCCCTGTCATCAAAATATATGTTGACTTCTGGTGATGCAAGTTAAAGGTGATATTCACAGAAAATCCAAAAATATGAAGATATTCATCTACAGGAAGCTTATAAGCCATACAATGAGCTCGGGTGACATTCAAACAATATATCACTTTCCAAAAAGCGAAATTAGGGTGAAAACAATCACCGTATTCTCGGGGACAAATTTGACCAACTGTCATCCGAAACGGCCTTTAGGTCTGACGTAAGAAACGGGAGGCGTTATTGTGCATCACACATGCCAATCCGCAGCTTCTTTTCCGCCAGAAGCACCAGGCATTGTTAATGAAACTGTGATGGCAGTTGCTAGTGGATTAACAGGTGTGATACACAATGGTCATTGTGAAGCATATCCCGGCTGTGACGTACACACAACGCCACTTTCCCTTGGGCGATTTCGTAGGTCAGGAAGAGAGTCAATTTAGTTAAATTTGACTGTCATTAAACACATAACTGAACACTTTCATGGCATGTTAGCTGCATAAATTGCTTCAATAACTCATTCAATTATAAAATAAACTATATTTATTTGATTTTATTTCCTATGAATACCACCTTTAATATGTATATAACAAAATGACTAAATGTCATATATATATATATATATATACTATATTTTTTTCTCAGTACTGATAAGCCCCGCCTCCAGAATATCCTCCAAATCAAGATTCCCCCTGTGACATCATCAAAGGTAGAAATTAGCAGGGTAATAGACATAATAGGGACTTTTCGATTGGGTGAACGAGAGTGATGTGACGCCCGGCGGCAGGCGTATGTCAACGCGTTTACTCCCTACGTTGAGCCGCTCCTGAAATGCGTTTCGATTTCGGGCGTCACGTCTAGTCAACGTAGTAACGTCATGGCCCCTGTGGTCCGCGTGGCAATCACTGATCTCCCCACTGGTTGCAATACGTATACGGGCGCGGTTAAAATGTATATGTGGGACTGTAGTGTGCATTTGCAACTTGCAAGACGACAGAGCAAACAGGTACCTGATAGGCTGTAGTTGGTGCGTCAGTGGTGCTCATGTTAAGTGAGAAGATGATGAACTTTCTGGTAATATAGCTATTTATATTTTGTTTAAAAAAATAAATGGAAAAATCGTTTAACTTCCCACTGATTTGCTGTAACTCAGCATAATCTTCCTCCGGCACCGTCCATATCGAGAGGAGTATGAAGTCATAGACAGCACGGGATGAGCCCGGCGCGAGTGAATTGGGTGGTCGGTGAAAACCTGGGTAAACGCGTTGAGCCAAGGGGTGTTGAGCCGAGGTGTCGACGTTAACGCATGCGCGGTGCGTAAAAGTGACGTCATTCATGGTGACGCCTGGCGTCACGTCCAAATCGAAAGGTCCCTAATAACTAAACATTGCAATGACTACCTGCAAGCGCTTATAATAGCATCACATAGCTCGCACATTTCTGACATAAGGAAACGATTATTCCCACATGAAAGGTTTTTAGATGGTATTGTGTGAAGACATGTGATGCTCTTGTGGGCAGGTGGGGGTAGTCATTGCAATGATTAATTT